>CABHPP010146462.1:0-29769 GCA_902168425.1 Peromyscus attwateri | reverse complement strand
TTTCTTCTTTCTCCTTCCTTCCTTCCTTCCTTCCTTCCTTCCTTCCTTCCTTCCTTCCTTTCTTTCCTTCCTTCCTTCCTTCCTTCCTTCTTT
Organism: Peromyscus attwateri; assembly: GCA_902168425.1. Lineage (NCBI taxonomy): Eukaryota > Metazoa > Chordata > Mammalia > Rodentia > Cricetidae > Peromyscus > Peromyscus attwateri. The sequence goes on along the minus strand of CABHPP010146462.1, from coordinate 29,676 downwards.
CTTCCTTCTTTCTTTCTTCCTTCCTTCCTTTCTGCTTCAGCTTGAGCATCAACAAGATCTATCTTTCCTGCGTCTTTTCTTTTCTTCCTTCTGAGGAGTCATTTCTTTTATAGACTCAGTAGTAGCTGCCATCATTGAGTGCCAGCAGTACCTGAAGCTTCCTTCAATGTAGCAAGTCCTAAAAACCACCCAGTGACAGTCTATGTCCATTCACCTGACTGAACTCAAGCTTCACAGAAAGACCACTAAAAGCCGGACACAGGCCAGACCTGAGTCGCTGCAGTTTGGGGCAGCCTCCTACAAAGGTGGCCATGTAGCACGGGCAAGCACAGTGCAGGCTCCCTCCTCCAGCTCTTACTTGCCCGTCCCCCAGCCTCATTTCTTCCAAATGAAGTGAAGGCAATGTGACAGCCACAACAGGTTGCTGGAGTGAGAGTGTCCTGGGGGATGGACCCCAGAGGACAGAGCCCAGAGAGCACCCTAGCCAGCCCTGCCCTGGTGCTGGTGTCTAAAGGCTCTCAGCACCAGGTTCCCTCTGTACTAAAGGAGGCTGGATCTGAAGTTCCTCCGATTTTCTGTTTCCAGTACTGAGGTTATATTATTAACATAACTCAATAAAGTTGGCTGAAATTGATTTGCTACCATTATAACAAGCTATGGTTAATTACCTCAACAAAAGAAATGATACCATGGATTTTTCCGATATATTTTTTTTTCCTGGCCTGTTAAACTAAAATCACATGAAAGAAACAAATTGAAGAAACTTCATGGATTTGAAACTCCCAGCAGAAATCTGGTATAGACTCTGCAGCACTGACCCTCCTCAGGGTAGCTGTGCCATGCATGGGGTTCACCAGGCACTCCCGGGACGCCCCAGCTCACAGTCTTCATTTGGGAGTCTCCACTCAGTGCCAACGACTCATGGCTTGCATTTTTGTTTGCCCTTGAAAGAGCATGAAAAAGCTTGTATTTTTCTGTTTAAAAACAGAAAAGAAAGCACCAGCCACCACAAGATGTACAGTTTTATCTTCTGTGTTCTCAACTGCTCCACTGCCCCAGACTGAGAGCTGTTAGTCTTCATTTTGAGGAAACTGGGGATTCTGGCGGGACATCATGGTCATTGTTACAACTCCACTCTAGACAGTGTCCACAAGGAATGCCCCCTCTCATGTCTCCAAGAAGCGCCTCCTCTAAGTAGGAGCAGTTCTTTTCATCTAAAGGGCACTGGGCCTTGGATGTCGGGGCAGGAGTAGTCCTTGGAGTCTGCTGTCCCTGTTGTCAGTGAGGGGACTCCACTCTCTGAGAGATGCTCATGGGCTCTCTCTCTTCTTGGTCTCAGTTCCAGCATAAAGGTCTTCCAGCCTCTAGCCATGTGGGAATTCAGGGCTCCTCTTCCCTGTGAGTACACACTATGGCCAATTCGTGATCAAACATGAACAGGTCACACAGAAGTCACCATTAGAGGCCCTCTGGATGGTCAGAGACAGCTGTTTGAGTTGACAGTGGGTATCTCAGTACAAAGCATTCCTGGTCTGTGAGGTCCTGACTGGTTCCTCTTCGCTGTTTTCCTCCCAGAATTCCCTGGTGGTGGAGATACCACCTTTCCGCAACCAGAGAATAACCAGCCCTGTCCAAGTCAGTTTCTACGTCTGCAACGGGAAGCGGAAGAGAAGCCAGTACCAGCATTTCACGTACCTTCCTGCCAATGGTAACGCTGTCTTTCTAACCTTAAGCTCTGAAAGTGAGCGTCGAGGAGGCTTTTACTAAGCCACAGAGGCTGGGAGAGGATGTTGTTATAAAAACAGTGTGGCTGTGTTGCTGGTTCACACCACGTGATAGCCTATTCACAAGACCAAGTCGCCCACCTACTCAAAGAGAATCGAAGCCTGGGTGTGTTTTCCTGTGACTGGTGCATGCTGGGGTGATCACTTGCTAGCCTTTTGCAAATACGCAGCGGCCAAGCAGCTCTGCTACGCTCAGGAGCTGATGAGGTCTGGGTATATAGCTAACCTCTGTGAGTCTATGGGGTAGAAAAAGTATTTGTTAGAGCAATTTTGTAGGTAGCTTCAAAAATAAGCCTGCCACAGTCATTAGGGGACATCCATGATTTTGTTCTCATGGTGATGGTTCCACACAGCATGCAGTGTGTCCCCACTTAATGATGCCATCCCCTGGTGATGTGACACTTTCAGGGGGAAGGCCTTCTGCGTGAGTTTACTCATTTGGGGAATGACTTCTTTTCATTCAGAAATGATCAGTTCACCTTTTCAACTTTCTAGGGTGTTTTATTTAAGAAAATACCAGTTTTGTTTTTGTTTTTTTGTGGGCTTTTTTTTTTTTTTGCTTAAAAAAAAAACAAAAAACTCCCTAAGCTTGTAGAAAGGTGTGTCCCAGGCATCCAGGGTTTCCTGTGTGGTGCAGGCCCTTCTCCTGTGGCAGGATGTGTGTGCAGAGAACAGAGTGGGCTGTTATCCTGAGTTCTATTGTATTTTGAGTCAGCTCAGCTATGTCAACAACCTTTTTATATTGTTGCTTTCCCCCTAAAAACTTCAGATATTCATATCATTTAAGAGGGAAATGATACAGCAGCCGCACTGCTATCTTAGTAAAATCAAGATTTTTTTTTAAGGTTTTGGGTTTTTTTTTTTTTTTTTTTTTGAGTGTAAAGGCGTTTGGAATAGTTTAGACAGTAAGAAAAACTGGTATTGAGATGCTGAAATCAACTGTCTTATCAGGCAAGCCCTAGGGATGCCCTTCAAAACTAGAACAATAACTCTGCTACATTTTCATACAAGGGCATCCGTGTAAGCAGTGTGGGAGGGCCATGGGTGAACCCCTGCACAGCTGCCCACACCCCATCCTGCCCCCGCTCTGGAGTTCATTCCGCAAGTCTCTTCCTTTCATGAGATAATGTACAGTCTTTCTTACAAAAACAAGTATTTCATCTTTCTTTTTTTGAAAGTGCCATGATTGTGTCCTGATTATACTTCCAGCATGGTTGATCTAAAATTTACAAAGGTCTAAACCTTATAAAGGAAAGAAAAATCATTTTCTAAAACGCTGTGGAAACATCATGAAGATTAATTTTCCCCTGTCTGACGGCATCTTTGAGCCCTTGGTGGAGGTTGTGTCAGGCGCTCTGTGTAGTAAAGAGCACTGTGTCAGAGGACTCTGCGGTGTGGTATGCGCAGTGAGGCCCCAGGGCTTGGTGGCTGAGTTCCCCGCTGCCTCCCACACCGCTGTCCCACATTGATGCGGCGTCAGGGCATGGCAGCTGCTCCCTCCACCCTTGGTTTGCTGGGCACCGGTCTGCCTCCCGCAGGCCACGCAGCCTCTTGCTGGAACCTCCCAGCCACCCATCAGCCTCCTGTGCAGTGCAGGCCCTTCTGAGTTCAGCCCTATGGTCCCGACTTCTCTCCAGCCTTTTCATCTGCTGCCCTGACTCTTGCCTCCAACCCCAAGATGGCTGCCCACCACCAGCATGGACCCAGGGACTGACCATGTTTCAACACCATTACTAGACTGTGAGCTCCTTCAGAGAGACCTTGGTCACCGTAGGGTTGAATCCCCAGCATTACTCATTGCCTGGTGCCTGGCTGGCTATCAACATGTGTTTTTGTGTTGTTGTTTTTTTTTTTTTTAAAATAAATAAACACACAGATGGAGAACCCCAGCTCCCGTGTCCCGTGTTCTGTCTGGCGCTCACCCTCCATACTCTGTGCCATCTGTTGCTCTGGGATATATATCTCTGAGAAGGCTGATGCTGACAAATGGCTATATTCATAGCACCCATGTTCTCGGATCGATGCGGTTGAGTCCCAGAGACCCTCCAGGGCACATGAGAGGCTCTTAATTAACCTGGCACCGGAGCGCTTATACTTTGCTCCCTAGACACTGGCTGTGAAGTTACAAGTCTTTCCCCTCTACCCCAAGTCTTCCTGTATTATTAAGTGGGCTTCATGTACATCTGTATTTCACATATCTGTGACCACTGTAGACACAGGTTCTTAAGGTCATAAAATATGCTGTTAGGTATCTGAGAAAACAGGAATAAATCCTTTTAAACCCTACCTGGGAAATTCATTTTCATCCATAGGTATTTAAAATCAAAGCTCACTTTTTAGTTTTCCTTCAGACTTAGGTGTGAGGATGCTTCAAGGGGCTGCATCAGACACCTTGGTCCTATTCTTGCACAAAACTGCCCCTTGTACAGGCTCCTTTGAGTTTCAGGGTGCTGCAAATCAAGGTGCCCAAGGTATTCTCCTTATGAAGCAGGAGGGATACCTCTTGGCCACTAGCTTTCTTCATGATAAGCTCACCTGGTTGACACCTACCTTGCACCATCCTCCTTCCTTACTCTCAAACTGTGACAGTCAGTCAGGTGGCAGGAAAAAAGGATGAGTGTCTAGGACCTCTCTGGGTTCTTGGGGGCTAATGTCTTTGGTGCATGGTCTGTGGTGGCCCTGGAAGGGCAGCTTGGCCTCCCCTCCCCCTCCCATCCCCATTTGGGGTATGTCTAAGAGGAAAAGTTTCCACTTGAACGTAAGGCACCGTTTGCAGAATGGGAACATCCCGTTGGAAATCCTGCACCAGGCTCGGTGGTGTCTCTGGGATAGTCATCAGGCGCAGATGGCAAAAGCACCTGCAACCTGAGAGGAGGTTTCCGAGTGCCCAGACCCAGCCGGAGAGGGCCTCCCGGGCTCCCCGAGTCACTTGTCTGCTGCTGGTTTTGCTTTACTCCCTGAAAGGGAGATGGACTGTCTTCCTCCCTGAGCCGTGGGGTCTGAGATGGACACCATCATGAGATGGGGGATATGCTAGGAATGTCTAGGTCTGAGCCCTTATTCTAATATGTCAGAATTACAGAGTGCCAAATGGGGATGGGGATGTCTCCTGTTTGAGTTCCAGGGTGAGCATCTCTGCCAGTCTGAGCCCTTAGAACAGCTCTTTCTCCCGACACACATGGCAAAAACTGGTGTCTATCCACAGGTGCAGGGGTACCTTAAAAAGAGAAGAGAATCAGTTCTTTTTAAGAGAATCTTAAAAAGCACACTCCCAAAGTCAGTGTTTCTGTACGATAAGAAAATAAATCAAGTTAAACTGTGGGATTTTGAAAGTCTGTGACTTCATCAGAAACTATTTTAGCTAGTTAGGAGTCCCCTGGTCTTCCCAGCCAGGGGAGGGTTGTGCAGATGAGACTGAGTGCTCCCTGTCCTGACCCGGGGACACCTACCCCCACCCCCAGCCCTGGCACCTGTGTGAGGACAGAGACTCACCTGGTGTCAGAGACCAGGACAGGAAAAACACTTCAGCGGGACCAGTGTCATCAAGCAACCCCTGAGCAGGTGACACCCACAAGGACAGAACTCCTAAGATCAGGAGTCCTTGAATCTCTAAGCTCCCCCCCACCCCCCACATTTCTTTGCATGGACTCTGGGGTGGAGCCATGTGTGATCTGGAGAATAAAATACCATAAGGAACTTTCTTGAACCCTTCCTGGTTATTAATAAGTGCATCTTTCTGGTTTATACCAGTTGCCAAGATATGTTTCCATCTCCGAGAAATCAGGGAAACTATTTCTGCCAGATTCTTGGTTGTATCGTTAGCTTCTGGAATCATGGAGACTTGGTTGCACTTGAGCAGAGAGGACCTGGGCCTAACCATGGAAGCAGAGCCCCTGCCTTATGATGGATTTCTGGCATCATGGGCCCTGTAGTTCAGTCACTGCCCTGACGAGGACTCCAATGAAAATGTCAGGCCTCAACTTGTGACTGCCCAGGCCTGGGTGCAGAGACCATGATGACATGGCAGTATTGTGCACAGCCTATGGCTGTCTGCCGGTGTACCCACTGCCTGTCATGCAGTGGCTCTCCTGTTAGAAGCCTGGGGCTGGAGAAGGGGGCTGAGGACCACCATGCTCCAACAGTGTCTTATGGAGAGATCACAGAACACAATAGACTGTTAGGATGAAGGGCAGGACAGTTTCCCTCACTCGCCCTCATTCAGCTTGAGCCTTCCTTCTTTAAAGAGCCCAGAAGACTTCAAACGACAGGGATCACAGTGTGATGTGTGATGTGTAAAGCGATGTTAGTTCTAGGGACTCTGCTTCCTGATTTCCTTCCTACAAGCTAAAGGAAGTCTTCGTGGAGAGAGCAGAGGTCAGGTTGGGCAAGGGAGAGCCGTCTCTGGTTCCTGGAGCTGCAGGTGGTAACTACTCTCAACTTCCTAATGACCTCAGTAACCAACTGGCCATTGTAACTGTGGTAGGTGTGTGCCTTGATGTTCAAATGACACACTGGTCTGTAGACATTTGGGAGAATGGCCAAGGGCTGACCAGACCTCTGGATTAAGGAGTACTGACCCCTTAAACTCTCAAACCCATCTCCAGTGAGGGGGGACTCCGTTTCTCATTCTGACGCCAATGTAATGAGGATAAAGACAATGGACTCTTGCACTGTACGAGCCTTCTGCATCCATGAGGAATGGTAGGCACCAGAAGAAGCCACTTCTGCACCTTGTGGTCTCTCAGGTCTCCCCAGATGTTAGAAGGCCTCACACTGGAGGGAGAGCTGGCGGCACCCTGGCCTAGATGCTAACGTGGTGGCCCTGAGAGATACAGACCTCTTAACCGTGTGGCACATCCGTGTGCACACACGCTCCCGTGGACCTTCAGGTTTCTCATAGGGAAGGAGCTGAAGGGTAGAAGGTGGCCCTGAAGATAACAGGACAAGAGAGAGAACAAACCACGGAGCACATGGGACACCTGGACTGCTGGGAAAGGAAGGCTGTGACGTTTGTGCCCCCACTGAGGAACCACAAGGATAGAAACCCTGCAACTACTGGGGTTGGAGAGGGAGGCCCAGGGAGCCCTGCCCTATGGCCTCTCGTGGAGAGATAACAGGACACAATAGACCATTAGGATGGAGGGCAGGAAGGTAGCTTTGTTTAGAAATCCAAGGGCCATGTGCCACCAAAAACAAACAAAAGTGTGAGTCAGAGTGAGCTGAACACCCAAGGAGACTGAGCACCGAGGCGTGCATGGGCAAGAGGGTGGGCAGAAGGTAGCTCCGCCTGTGATCTGCCAACAGAGATGTCTGCCAGATGCTGCCTGTGAAGTACTTTCAGGTCCTTGGCTGCCCCACCCAGCTCTGTCCTGTGTAGTATCGCAGACCCTGAGCCCCAGCTGCTGGAGGGGGAGCTACTGTCACAAAGAGCAGCTTCGGCAGTATGGGATAGAATGGCATTGATGAATGTTTTTGGTGTGCATGGCCTTTTGTGACCACTGCTGCCATCAAGCATAAATGGTCCTTATCCCTCCCCACCTGGCTGTGTCCCAGCTGATCCATTTGGGCTGTGGGTTAGTGCTCACAGACAACAAGGCTGTTCCCTTCCTTCTCTGGGTCAAGAACTGCTCCGTTGCTGGGAGCTAGGACCTGGTGACACGTCTGACCTCCGTGTTCTCTTTGATGCTTCTGTAAAGGGGATATTCCCAACCTTCACCCGCAGGACAGATGAAAAGACCTAATGAGGTGGTGTACAAAAGGCTTGAGCCAGCCAGCCTTGGCATATGCTTGGGGATACCTTCCATTTCCAGCCCCCAGGGGGTGAAGTGTCTGTCCTCCAGCTTGGTGCATTCTGCTGGAACACAAACTTCCTTGAGCACACCCCCCCCCACCACCACCACCAATATATCCCTCGGTCTAAGCTCTCCTGGAGACTGGCTCCCATGTTCCCAGGAAGCTGGAAGCCACACCCCTGCACAGCCAGTTTGCATGCTGAATGGCAGGTGTGCCTTTCCATCTGCCGGCTCTCGGGTCCTTAACCTGCAGGATCTAGGGACACTCGGTGGTGGCAAGATGTGTGAAGCCTTTTGGCCTGGACTTGGATGGCTCTATGTGTTCTTCACCCCTGAAATCTTACCCCCAGGTTATCATTCCTGGGCTGTTTACGTTGATGGTGAGACTAGGCTTTAATGTCACTCTGCCATGAAGACAATCTGACTTCTGTTTTCTAGGAGTTTTAGACTTGGAACAAAACCTCTTTTGTCCAGCACTGGAAATATAGCTGGTAAAGTAATTCAAGACAAAACACTTGAGTTTGCTTGAAAATGTAGGCGTACCATAAGGGTACATGGATGGAAGAAGTCCTCGCTTGTACTGAGCATGCTTACTGTGAAGGCCATGGGAAGGCATCAGGTCACTCAGTGCCTGTTTCTGCCTGTAGTCAGGTTTCACTGTAGACAAGAAAGGGGGTCTATAAGGGTGCCTGACTGCCTGCTCCACTACAGTGACAAGATGCCGCCAGCTGGTCAAACATCAGTCGCTAACCCCAGGGAGGCCTAAAAGCCCCATTTCCTAATAGTCCTATTGGGGATTGGTACTTCAACATGAGTTTGGGGGCATCCAAGTTCTCCCAACTTCTCTAGATGCAGAGCTTAGGAAGTAAGGTATGGTCTGTTGCGGGGCGTTTACCCACCAACCCCACAGTTCCCCAGAGTTTTCTTGAGTGCGAGCAGCAGGAAACATTAGATAGAAGGATTTAGATTGTGGAGATAAACAGAAAATAAAGGACAACCTCGAGAGAGCCTGGAACCTATTCTAACAGGCCCTGACTGTCTCTGCCCCAGGGTATTTATAGAAATGCCAAGGGGTAGAGCAAAAGACCTCCCCACAGCACAGCCAAGTGCAGACCATCTCAGACACCTGCACTCAGGCCCGTGGTCCAATCATCTTCTCTATGCGGACCTGCTGGGTAAAGCCTCGAGGAACCTGAAAACGGGCTCCCACAGTCTGTGATTGACAGATGTCCAGAATGCCTGGTGAAGCAGGCTGTGTACCCACAGCTCTTCCTCAAAATCTTTAGGCAGATCCTACTGTCTCATAGCTGATGAACCCTAGGCTGTAAGAATGAATTAATCCATCAATCACACATTGGTCATGATAGTTTCCATCCTGTATCATGTGCTGTGACTGCATTTGTGAGCAGTGGCTGCCCATTTGGTATGCAGAAGCACTTTGAACACTGAGGCCCGAGCTGGGCAAGAATACTTCAACAGAAACCCAACCAAAGCCCCATCTACACGATTGTGTCATTTCTCTTGGTGCACACACACCTCGTGTGTCAGGTGCTGGGTCCTCTGCAGAGCAAGGGAATTGGGGGCACGAGGGTCAGATGTCAGTGAAACTTGGCTGGCAAGCTTGCTCAATTAGTTGTCCGTATTTTCTTAGCAAGCTGTCATCTTTTCCCAAATAAAATGGTTGGATTTGTGAGGTGCTGATAGCTGCTGGAGCCGATACCCCAGAGTGCTGCATTTAAAATAGGAACCATTCTGTCTGTCTGTCTGTCTGCATGAAGGCCTGTGTGATGTTTGACTGATCCCAGGCAAAAAAGACCAGGGCCCATCTACATGGCTCTGGTCCACAGTAGATACATTCGGGTTCTCTCAGGCACAGATGCATAGTCTTTGTATCCTCAGGCCCATTTTGCAGGCATCACAAGAGGGGACAAAAGACATGCCCACATCACTCCAGGAAGGAGTCACCTTGTTCCACTTACCTGTTTTGGAGAAAGGTCATACTTTACCCTGCTCCCTGTTCTGGCGGTCAAGCCTAGGGTGTCCTGCACCCTGGGCAAGCACTCTTAACCACTAAGCCACATTCCAGCCCAGCTGGAGGTTATTGAAGCCAGCGTAACCGTGTGGCTGAGATTTCCCGACTCCTCTCAGGAAGATATACACTATGTTAATCCGCAGGTGAGCTGGCCTCACCCATCTCCCTCATCTAGGTAGTCAGTCTTCAGGTTCAAGGCCATGCTGTGAATCAGGAGCCTCCATCTTCTCCTGAGTCCTGTTGAGGGCCCTTTGGCTGCCTCTTCTCTATTCACCTAAGTGAGTCAATGGGTGTGTGTGAACTATACACTCCAATTCTGGAATAAGATGCGTGTGGTAGGAATCTGCTGCCCACTAGCAAGCTTGGACATCGGGCAGCAGAGGGAGCTAGGACAGCTGGGCAGAACTGCCTATTTCCGGACTCCCGTTGTAGATGGCTTCAGAAGGGCCTGTGGCCAGCAAGCAGAGATGGACCTCCTGGGAGCCTTCTCTGTGCATACAGCCCCATCCTAGTTAGGGGCTCAGCCCAGACATTCCTTAGCCACATACTGTAGAGTGCCTCAGATCCGAGCCACAGAGACTCTGTGCCTCAACCTTGTACGCAGCAGGTAGACTTTAGAGAGTGCCTGTAAGACATTTTAGAAGCATAGCTTCCCAGAAAGAGCCTCCCAGCCTGACCTGGAAGGACATGTCAAGAGGTGGAATTCTGCAAGACCTAGCTAGGAGTGGAATGTTGGTAGAACGTGATCTGCTCAGCGGCACCCTCTGAAGCCTGCTGGCCTCATTGGAAGGCGTCCTCTACCTGCTATTGCCATGTAGGAACAGGAAAACACTTGCTAGGCTGAAGTGCCAAGTCTAGAGGCCAGGGATGCTGTTTAGTGCTCTTTGGTCCACAGAGCATCATTGCAGGAGCTGCAGGAGATGGGGCCAGGAATGAGCCTTCCCCATCCACACAACTGAGCATCTATCTGTTCCTGGTGGTGTCACCTATATGTGCCTGGAGGAATCCTGGAGGCCAGTGAATCCCAGCCTGAGACACGAACTCTGAGGTGACTCTAGGCCAAAGCTGACAGCTAATAGTCTCTGTGAAGACTGGGCTTCCCACACCAGCACCTGTATGTGAGAGTCCTTCTGTGCCCTACAAGGGGCTGTGCTGTGCAAGGTTGCTGGACTGGAGTGGATGGCTGTCAAGTGCATGATGACACACACACCTCTCAAGGCCACACAGACACGGCATTGTCTTGTGCTGGGTGTGAGGGACCAGTCACAGCAGGAGCCAGCAGCCCACCTTCTTCATGAGGGCATTCTTTGTACCTGACAGCTGGCCCAAAAGATTGTCATTAATCCTTCATGTGTTTGCTCTCCATAATAAACCGTGTGTTATAAACTCACAGCTTTGGTAATGTGATGTTTTCAGTGTGCCATTCCATAGCGTTGCAGCGAGCTACACCGCACCGGATCCCCTTACCTGCCCCCCACCCAGCCGAGCGTGGAGACATTGCGTCACACTCCTGCTTCCCTCTGGCACAGGAGACAGACCAGAGCCTGGGGCTTCTGTGCAGCACACGTTCTTTCTATTTCCTGACTAATAGGAAGCAAGAGGCCCCATCCTACAAGGCTCTCAACTCCACATGAGAAATGCAGACAACGCAGGCAGTCTTGAGATTTATAGGGTTTCTATGGATGCTGTGAGGGGTGGTGTGTAATTCCAGTTGAGGAGGCAGTTATGGGGAAGGACTGGCAGAATATGACTCTTGGATCACTTCTCTGCCAAAGGGACAGGCCACTCTGTCTCCAAGCAGTCCTCAGCTGTTTTGAGAGACCCTTCAACCATCGGTGGCCTCCATCTTTGAGTGTGCCCCGGCAGCTTCCATCAGGGATGGACAGCATGTCAAGTGTGGACTGTGGCAGTATCCTTAGAACTGGAGACCTCAGGGTCAGCAGGTAGCAGGGGAAAACACTGTGCCTTCTTTCCCTTTGTGTGGCCCTGTGTGACATTGCCCCCAAACATCGGGCTGGGGTCAGCCTCTGAGGGTAGCGGACCTGGATTATAAGACAGTGTTCTTGCAATGGTAATTCTCAAGTCTGTCTCCATCAGTCCAACCAAACAAACAGGCTACATCCCCTATGGTGGTAGTGTGGTAATTCTTGAATGGAGGTCATGTCCCAGTCCCAGATGCTTAGAAAGAACGAGACAGAGTGGAAAAGGGGTAGCAGCTGGTCCACAATAGGGACTGCATAAGCTCCAGCCCAGATCCCCATCCTGGTCCACTCGGCCCCTCCAGAGATAGAAACTTGGGAGTCCAACTGAGACTATCAGGACTCATGTTCCTCGTGGTCACGCAGAGTCTCCTGCGTTCATCTTGCCCAGGCGACCATTCGAAATCCAGGCAGACTCTGAGGTGGTCGGCAAGATGTCGGGCCAGTTCAGGGCTGAGGCGTTTTAAGGAGGTCCTAACAACAGAATCTGCAGGGCTCCCCAGAGAAACGACCACACCCACTCTTGGACTGGCCTCTGGATTGCTGGCCCAGGCCCAGCCCACGCTCACTGTCCCTGCCCCTGTGTGGCAGGTAAATTGCATTCTCTGGCATTAACTGGGCAGCTGTGTTTGAGACTATACCTTTCATGTCCTGCTGGGCAGTTGGGGCTGGGTTTTACAGATCGTATAGGCTACTTTATGGGAGAGTTGCATTGGCCTTGGGACCGGGCTAGGGACCTGATGCCACGAGCAGAGCAGCTTAGTCTGGAAATAATTCAACTTTCCAGTCATGTACGTTTTTAAAAATCATGAGCTCTGAAAACGACCAGTCTCATTTAGAACTGAACCTTCATAAACGGATACCGACCGGCTAAGAATCTAAGAATGGAGCCACTCACACCCAGGATCCTTCTTTCTGTTGTGTGCTCAGCAACATCGGTCCCTGTTTCAGGCCAGCCCTGTGCTCACAGAGACTGGCTGGATACGGTTCTGCCCCTAGGTGCCTCTCAGAGCCTGCCTTCTACCTGTTCCTTGCCAATTCTGGATTTACAACATGGTCGAGCCAGCTGGACTGACACTGAGTGGGGGTCGTTCCTGAAGCATGGCTTCCCCCCACAGAGCTGTCTAGACGGGCTCATGCCTGGAGCTGAGTTAGTACCTGAATAACACATTTCACTGCAAGCTGGAGAACCCAGATGGCCAGGGGCTTCCTGCTCCTCGGCAGCTCCTGGGAGATGCAGTCCTTAGGAAGGGCGGGGGCCCGCAGCTGATTTCATATATTCGACTTTCTAATGTCAGAGGGATGGGTTTCCCTCCCTTCCTTTTTTTGTTAAATGCCAGGATGTCCGCCGTCTTTCTTGTTCTGAGCAGAGCCTCCCATCCTACAAAGCAGTCGAGGAACCAGCTGAGGAAGGAGCCTGATACCTGACAGAACCCAGGATTCCCATGGCCTAGGCAAGAGGACAGATAGGGTGGCTGGCGAGCTGAATTAGGCCTTTCCTCGGAGGCTTTTCTAGGAAGTGCTATGTGTGAGGAGTACTTGCCTTGGAGCCCCTACTCCTTGTGGGTCCCTTTGCCACCACAGCTCCAGAGACAATTAATGACCACTCTTGGAGCTAAGGATTTAACTCCTAAAGTATGGATGGGGAGGATAATGGGAAGGACTTGGGGAGGCGCTCTTCCAGGTCCCATACTGATCAATCCAGCACGTTTCTACCTACAAGCAATTCGAAGCCTGAGGTACCTCCATCTCAACATGTGCCTGGTCTTCTTACGTGACTAGGTCCCCTCCCTTATCCAAGGGTGCTTCCCTCCTTGCCACCCAGGGGTGGCTTGGAGGTCAGCCCTGGATTCCTGGCAGGTGGACCCCCCACAGATCGTGTGGGGAGGCAGCCCGTGAAGCCCACTGCCAGGCCACCATGTCCCACCTCTGTCGTGTCTGACTCACAGGAAACGCTGACAGCACGTGGACCCCCTCCCATTCTCTCATGTGACCGGCTGACCTCTGACTCCTGGCTAGTCACCCTGCCTTCATTATGTGTGTAGCGTCTCTGGCAGGAATCCAGCACAAGCAACCTGGTTTCCAGAGTCATGATGAGCACATGACAAGGTGTCATAAGCAGGGGACCCACAGTCTCATGGAAGGCTGTCGGGCTATCACATGAAGATCAGCTCTCCATTCGCTGTTGGCTCACCTGCTCAAGTCACACTCTATGAGTGAGTCATTGTGGGATCCTCCTGGGGGTCACACTTAGGGGACACTGGGACTTGTATGTACTGATCTGGAGGACCCAGGACGGCTTCAGCCAAGTGTGACTTCTGGGCTGAATGCAAGAGTCTCAAGCTGAGAATATAAGCAGCACGAACCACGGTTGTCCTCTCGGATGGAACGTCTAAATGTCAGCTTCCCCTGAGACTCAGCCGCTCCAGAGCCTGCCTCACCCACTGAAGCCAGGAGCCGTCTTAAAGCCTAGACGGAATGAAAATGGGATGGGGAGGCTGCAGCCGCCAACGGCTCTGCTGCCTTCTGTAGACATGAGGCTGAGCCGCTGGTGCTTGAGGGCCGTGCAGACCTGCCACCGAGAGGAGAGGAGAGGCCACCTCGACCAGCAAGCCCAAGTCCAGGACAGAACCTCCAGGTGTGGGGGGGGGCTGTGCTGTGAGGGAGGCTGCCCTTCCCAGGAAGCTCCCAGTGGAGCCAGGCTTCAGAAGAGCTCCACGTTCGTGGCTTACAGCAGCTGGTGGCGCAGGGGCCTGGCTCTAATGAAGAACAGATGCACATTCCTGCTGGCTCAGACCGTGGCTAAAGATTTTTCCTCAAAATGCAGATATGCTTTTATTTATGCATGGAGAAGCCGGGCCTCCCTCTGCGGCATGTGTGTTTGTATGTGGAGTGTGCGCATCTCTTGAAGAGGCCACCGTGGTTGGGCAGTCCCTCACGTGGCTGACCTGCTGCCAAACCCAAGCATGCCTAGCGTGTGAAGAGGTGAGATACAATAGAGACTTCTGTAACTGTTCATCAGGCACACGGCTTACGCAGCACAGGGCTGCTGAGGGTCACCAGAGAAGCATCTCAGCCACCCAGCTGGTCTCTGAGGGAAGAGGGAGACTAACGAGAGAACCGTGGCCGGGAAGCAAACGAGGAAAGCAGGGCCCAGGGTCTACTCTCCACCTCTTTCTCTGCCTGACAGTCTCTTCCTCATTCTCCTGTAGAAACCGACCCAGAGCAGAAGCCTGGAGTCTGCTCTGGCCACAACCTGGGGCTAGTTCCAGGTCACGGAGGCTACATTATCTCTGTGGCGCTTCCCTGAACTGGGGGCCTTCTTGCTCAAAGTAGAGAGGGAGAACTGGGAGGCCCTGCTTGAGGCTGTGGGGTCTCCCGGGGCTGCCTGGTCTCCTGGGGCTGGCTGGCTGCAGAGTCCTCACTTGGGTGTGGGAAGCAGGAGGGATGCGTGGAGACATGGTGCACTTGCCCACAGGAAAGCGTCCTTCTCTTTCCGTGTCGAGTGGCTTCTCAGCTATCTCAGATGTTCATCCACCTCTGGGTTCTCACTGGAGCCAGCTCAATGCGTGCTCAGTTTCCACATTAGCAGAACTTACAAGCGTCATCAGTAGCCGAATTACAGCAATACCTCCAAGCTGAAGTTTTCACTTTGAGCGCTACAAATCCACAGGCCCTGGGCTCCAAAGCTCCTACTGCCATTTGCAAATAGATTTTTTATAGCACGCTAGTGCTGGGGGATATTCCAAGGAAAATAGTCCTCTTCGTATTAGAACCAGCTGTGACTTTCTCAGCCAGTGACTCACCCTGCTTTTAATTGGGTGGGAGAACCAGCAGAGACAGGGGCTCAGTCAGGACGCTGTTTGTTTTGCACGGGGTATCCTAGCCACAGCCTAGCCTACCCATCTGCAGCTTATGTTTATTTAACTTCTTCTTTCCTCCTCACAGTTCCAATTATAAAGACAGAACCCACGGATGACTTTGAGCCAGCTCTGACCTGTGGACCCATGAGCCAGGGACTTAGTCCTCTGCCGAGGCCCTACTTCAGCCAACAGCTCGCCATGCCTCCCGACCCCGGCTCCTGCCTCGTGGCTGGCTTTGCCCCCTGCTCACAGAGGAGCACACTGATGACCACGCCTCCCAATGCAAGCCCGAAGCTCCACGACCTCTCCTCTACTGCCTACACCAAGGGCCTCACCAGCCCAGGCCACAGTGGTCACCTTGGACTTCAGTCACCGGCTTCGGAGGCCCCCGCCATGCAGGAAGTGCCGAGACCCATGGCCATGCAGCCCGACTCGCCTGAGCAGCCCCCACCCGCCCGGCTGCAGCCGCAGGTGAGTCCACATGTGAACTGTAGCTGTTCCCTTGGTTGCCAACAAGTGCTCTGTCCCAACAGCCCCTCTTCTCCACTTCCGTCTGCTGCCCACGAGCCAACCTGCTTACAGCCCTCAGCCCTCCCTCCCGATGTGGGCCACCAGCAGCAACAACTGCAGAAGGTTCCAAGAAATGAGTCTCCAGCGGCAGTGCCAGAGGTGCGTGAGGACAGTGGCCATAGTTTGGCCCCTATTCCTGTAGTGGTCAAGCAAGAACCTGAGGAATTGGACCAGTTATACCTGGATGATGGTAAGTGCCTGCCGCCGCCGCCAAGCAGGTGTGCGCACAGCCATTGAGTTGGGGAAGGAAGGGGTGACCTGGGTGGAAGACAGTCCCCCATGCTGTGTTGTGTAGACTGGTCTCCAGCCAGCAGGCTGTGGGTCCGCATGTCTGCCCTGGTAATCTTGGCGGACCCCTGCCTGAGCGATATTGGTTCAAACTTGAGACTCTCAGATTTGGCCTCAAAAGTGAAGCAAGTAACTGTCCTGGTCAACCTCAGAAAGTCACAACAGAAAAGGCCTGTCACAGAGTGTGGTCTTTGTGGTCCGGTCACCTAGAAGCTTCTTAGGGGAGAGATTCTAAGTCAATGCCTGTGTCAAGCCCGGCTCAAGGCAGTGGTACTATAGGCAGCCACGTGAAAATGTTCAAATGTGACAGCAGGATCAGGAGCCCAGAGGTTGGCAGCAACGCTAAGGTTACTGTCTCCACTGTGGCTCTGTCAGGGTGTGGCATCTCCTTCTGGGACAGTGCAGCTCACTCTGGGCAGAGGGACATACCTGAATGTAGTGTGTCCAGCTGTGCCCAGGCTGCCTGTGATGGGCACAGAATCTCCGAACACTAACACAACCAAGTGTGTCTCTGTTGTTCTGCATGTGTGTGTTCCTGCCAAGCGGTGAGAGTCTTTCTGACCACGTGACTGCCACAGTGGCCAGTCACGTGACTGCCACACTGCCCACTGGGAGTGGGTTCAGTGGTGTTTTCCCAGCTTGCTCAGATTGTTTATGGGAGTTGGGGCTCCCTCTGAGGCCAGTTGGTCTCCCCAGATGTGGACTGTTTCCCAGGCCAGGTGCAGAGCAGCACACCTGGAGCAGGTCCAGCTCCTTGATGCACCTGGACTCAGGTGAGGCCAGGACCATGCCAGGGCTTGCTCAGCTCCCCATCTCCGAGGTTGAAGTCTTGCAGCCTCTCAGCCACTCTTCCCCGTGCCTCTGCCTGCGATCCTGATGACCCTTTTGTTTCAAGGGGACCTTTGAGAAGAATGTTGGAGAGGGTGCTATGTCCTGGGTTCTGCACCTTCTCCTTGACATCTCAGGTGTAGGGTGAGCTGGATTAGCGATCAGAGGATAGTCCAAGCTCCCTGTGGACAGGCCCAATGTTGGCTCCCAGGCACTTGGTTGACAAGGATCTTACATTTCAGGGCTGAACATTTCCCTCCAAATTCATAACTTAAAGCTTTGGGGGAATGACTCATGCAAAATTTTTGCTCAGAAATATATTCAGTTTTTGAACCTTGAACCCAGAGTCCTGCTCCATGACACAATTGGTAGCCATGCTCATCTGCCCCCGAATAAGCCCTCAAAGCCTTATGGGAGGTCCCTGGCCTCCCTGGGTCTTCTCTTTGGATCCATGTTGAAGGACTGTTGCTGCCCTTATCAACAGCTCTATTTACACATAACTGCAGGGCTAGGATCACAGTGATGGTACCCAGTGCCGCTTCCTTAGCATGAAGATCCAGCCTGTGTTCCTGGTACCTGCCCAGGTGGACACTGTGGCCAGGATGGGCACTGGCATCTGTGTCTAGGGTCCCGCCTTCTACTTTGCCTCAGGGAGTGCTGGTGTGGGCCTGTGAGATCATAGTCATCTGGTCAGAGGCAGTGTGACCGGCCAGCCCAGGACTCCCACATCTGGGCAGTGCCCTCTGGCCCAGAGACAGGAAGTCGGTCTTCGCCAGGTTTCCCTCTGACCCAGAGGCCACTGTGGCCGACGTCAGACAGCTTTGTTGTGGGCATGGAATGAGAGCAGGTGAGGCTTCAGGGAGTGGGGGGACACTGTGTCCAGGAAGCGACACAGCAGAACTCGGGACTAGGGCTGCCTACGTGTGGCCAGGATGTATTTTGTTGAGTTTTACTGTGTCCCTGAAAGACCGTCTCAGAGTCTCCCATGTTGGGGTGCAAAGAAGGAGTGCTGCTTTAGAAAACAGAAAACCCCTAAAGGAAATGAAGTTTAGGAAGAGGAGCCGAGAATTGGGCATGAGTACCTGTCCTGGATACTGTGTCTTTTTCAGTGGGTATTAGTTTAAATTCCCTGGGGAAGTAACAGAGAGAGAACAGAAATCACCACAGAATCTAATTTAGAAAGTCAGACTCCATTTGCCCCCAATCCCCTTATTTAAAAGCAGTCAGTCATCAATTTACCCAACAGGGAGAGGCACACTGAAGAAGATACTCTTTCTTTGAAAGTAGGAAAGTTGGGGGTAATCATCTCCCAGTCGTTAGGCTGGACCCCTGGGACATGTGAGAAGGTCAGGGTAGAACGGACTTTAGGCTCCTGCTTTCTTCTGGAATCTCCCGCTGCAGCTAGCGGGGAGCACTTAGCCCTTCCCAGAGCGCGTTTGGTCTCCGAGTACAGTCACTAACGGAAGGAACACAGGGACAGATTGGTGACCTGGAGGTCCCCAAGCTGCAAAGTACAGGGTGAACAGTCGAGGAGTGTTGACTGATTCCCACCCAGCCCTTCAGCACGTAGGGATCCCCGTTAACTGTGTCTGTGGGCTTCAGGGGTTCACACAATGCCAAGCTGTGGCTGCTGCCCTGCCTGAGAGGAGGGAGGCAGGGAGAGTGGGTCTTAGTTACATACTGGTTCTCATGTGGTTTGTGGCATTTTGATGTTGTTTTCTGAGAACAGAGAGAGAAAAGGCAGCACTAACATACGATCTCCAGTCTTTGAGAACGTATAGCACTCCAAACACATGAATTCTCAGCATTGGCATCATGGAGACATCAGGAAGTTAGTGCCTACATGAACAAACAGTACACGGTGTGCCCCACGTTGGGTCTACAGAGCCACACATTAGAATTTGCAGGGTGACACACCTCCCAAATGTCTCGTTATCTCAAGGAGTAATTTAAATTATGGACAGAAACAAATCCCACCTTTTCCAGGAGTCTTTTTTTATTCCTACTCTGAAGTTTTGCTGCAAATGTGTTTGGTCCATTCATAAACCTTCAGTCTATTTTCTTGTTCCAACCATCTGCGTAAGCCTTAGACTTTTAATTCAGACTTCTCATGGTTTAGGTTTTGAAGGTGTTGGCACAGTGGCTCTCACATTATTTTAAACACAGACCTTTAAAAGGTCCCACCAAAGCTTCACATGAACTGTTTTTATACTGTTTGCTCAAATTGCCTGTCACTGGCCTGAACTGTGGGACATTGTTCCTGTTGTGATGAGCCCTCTCAGTCGCGTGTGTGAGCATCTCCCTTGCACACAAAGCTCCCACTTCAAGCACATCTGGAAACTCCTAAAACACCATGAGGCATATAGGGTTTGTTCCCACATCTGTGCAGATGGGACCCTGCCACGGAACTGCTTTGGTGCCACGCAGTCATCCCGCTTCCAGCTCTGTGTCTGTGGCTGCAGCAGCCTAGAGGCATTAGCCTCTCGGTCTGTTGCTGTGCCATGCCCCCCCCCCCCGACACACACACTTATGGTGACCACCCTGCGGCCTCAGCCACAATCAAGCCTTTCAGCTCTGTCAGTGGCTGCCGGGTGTCCAGAAGTCTAGATGTCATTAAAACAACAAGCAGGTAGACCAGACAGCCCAGCCGTGTCTGTCGGCTGGCTGAGTTTCTTCACCCTCCCCTTCTTTCCTGAGCTTAAGCTGCTGTGGAAGAGAACAAAAAGCTTTCCTCATGGAAAGTTTGAGTAAGCTGGCAGCGTGCCTAGGCCCAAGCCTTCCCCGTTGCTAGCAAGATGATGGCAAGAGCGTGTATACAGCGATCAAACACACCAAGTCATGAATACTGCGGACACAGGCCACCCCATGACAGATAGGAGAAGGAATTCAGCCATGCATACATCTCACTGAGTCAATACTTCGTGCCCTGGGGTTCCTGCCTGTGAGTTGGGAGGCACAGAAATTATACCACACGCCAGCAGAGTCGGAGACTGCTGGAGGCAGTGTAGACCAGCCGGCTGCATAAGTAGCTCGTTGGAGTCCCCGAGGGAGGGATCTCCCAACATCCATGAGTTCACCGGGCCTGTAGCTGCTGCTTGGTGGGGTTTCCAACCGTTCACTGCAGAGTGAACAAACCACAGAAGGCTGTTCCCCAAACCTTTGTTCACACCACAGGGCACCAGGCAAGCAGATGTTGGCTTAAATATTTCTGTTTATATCTAGATGCATTCCTGTAGATCTGCACTGAGTGTCAGGCAATCACTACCAGGAAACCTTCTGAGAAGGACCAGGGTTAGTGTGTACTCTGAGACAGAGAGAGGCAGGGCTTGGGCACAGGCTTTCTGCCATCCGGGAGCTCTGTGCCACTTCCAGGCAGGCGGACACAGCGGTGGTGAGGACTCTAGGCTGTCTGCTGAGTCAGGCTTTCTAAATGGGGTGTGTTTGACCCCCGTGGACCT
Source organism: Peromyscus attwateri (assembly GCA_902168425.1). Classification (NCBI taxonomy): domain Eukaryota; kingdom Metazoa; phylum Chordata; class Mammalia; order Rodentia; family Cricetidae; genus Peromyscus; species Peromyscus attwateri. The sequence continues at coordinate 9,082 of CABHPP010146462.1, read as the reverse complement.
GTCCTGGTGCTGCTGCAGGATGGCAGCCTCTAACCTGCAGTGTCATGATGCTTTCCTCAGAGTCTGTGCTTCTACAGGCAGAAGGGTAGGAGGAGGGCTGTTCTACTGCACAGGTGCTGTGAGGAGCTGGAGGGGAGGGTCTTCTGGACTCTGCACTGTTTCCAGTTACATAGCTTAGATGGTATATGTTATATGTAGAGTGCTTGGGGTTACCCTGTATTTTAATTGTGGTGTCATCCTATGGTCCTATATATTCTATCTACCTACCAGGAGGGGAATTCGAATGTGTTGCTTTCAGCCATTATTAACAGTCTACCAAGCTTGTTTTCTTCCTTAAATGGGGAGTTTGCAGCATTGTTCATCTGAAGTAAGACAGCAGGGTAGAACAGAAAAAGCTAAAGGCAAGAGCTTGAAAGACTCCATGGGCCTGGAGACTATGCTAGTTAGTGCCAAAGAGCTTTCAGAAACTCAAGGCCAGGAGGATGCTCAGATGCATCTTTGAGGTGGCTGTGTGGGTGTGTTTGCGGCACCTTCTGTTTCTCACAGGCAAACTCAACAGCAACCACGCGTTCGTGTGTGTTCTGTGATTGTGATGGCAGTTCTTCTTGTATGGAAACACGGCTTTCCTCCTCCTCTAGATGGGTTAAAATCCTTCCAGAGCCATCCTAAGGGCGGGCGTTCCTCCACATCTCTCAGTTTATATAGCAGTGTTCTGCAATCCCTGAAGTGTCTTTCTTCACGCGTTCTGTTGATTCTGCAGATCTGTGAGCCAGGGAACAATGGGCCACTATGTTGGCTCCAGAGCACAAAACCATCAAGCACGGGTGGTATTTAGAAGTATGTCCACCACATTCCAGGAGTCCAGTGGTTGGTGGCTGTCAGGAGTGTGGCGATCTCTGCCATCATTGTTCCTGAAAACTGGCAGGGCCCCTTGCTCAGCTGGATCCGAGCATCGCTGCTCCGGGAGCCACAGCACTTGTTTGAAGAATCTTTTAGATGCCAGAGTGTGTTCTTGCTTCTGGGATCCAGGGCATCGAGGGGAGCCAGGGTATCCAGGGGAGCCAGAATCTCTTTACCCAGGTGGAGAAGAACACTAGTATCTAGAATGATAGTGAGTGCCCACCCGCCAATGCTAAAAGCATCACCCTCAGCCCAGTTTGACGCATGATGCTAACATTTGAGAAGCCTGCTGGCAGCGATGCATGAGAACTGTAGAGCAGCTGGTGTAACTTCTCACGCCTGCCCCCATCCTGTGAGCAGGAGAAGACGCCATTTTTCACCTCTCTGGGCACGAAAGGCAACTGAAGCTTTTAGACATGTCATTTGACAGTCGTGAGCAGCAGATCTGGAACTCCAGCATACTGTCTTCCTAAGGCTCAGCTCCACCATGGAATATCCTCCACGGAGACATGCAAGCAAATGCTCTAGATCTCTGGCATGAGCTCGCCTTGGGAGCCGTGGAGGAGCCTACTGGGTGCTGTTTTCTTCACCACAGAACTTCTCCTGGTTCTCTGAGGGACTCTGCTAGCCTGGCAAGCGTGGAAGGTGGAATGGAGGCAGAAGTTCCAAACAAGGGCAGAGGATCTCAGTATGTCAACTATCTCCCCAGGGAACTTCAGTGCTCTCAAATCTACTGACTCTCCACATTTGGAATCTAGAAATCCAAAGGGGAAGGTGGCAAGTTGAAAAGCATGTACTCAAGAAACCTGTTTTATCTTGGAGTCACCCACCCCCATGCTTTTCCCATGGAGCAAAGCCAAGACAAACTGACAACTTACCACAGTGACAGAGGCTGGACTCCCCCAAAACACAATGTGCTGTCTGAGCTCAGGTTGGTCCCTAAGCTCACTGGACAAGTCCCAATCTCGGGTATGTTGGAAAATAACTGCCACTGGCTAACTCGTGGTGAAGGTGATGAGGAAGCCACTCAACACTGTGATGTCAGTGGGCAAGCAAGAGCCTAGCCAGAGTAACCAGCCCAGGGGAGCCTAGCCAGAGCAGCCAGCCCAGGGGAGCCTAGCCAGAGCAGCCAGCCCAGGGTCGGATGAAACCCTGGGACTATCCTCGGTAGCCTGGATAACTGCACGTGTGCAAATGGATGTATATGCTCTGGAAAAGAAGCCAGGCACTCTCCTCTGCTGCCCTAAGACCACACAAGCAGAAGAGAAGTCATGTTGGCCCGCATCCTGTAGTTAAAGGTGTGGCTGAGCGTGGAGCATTTCCTGATGAACGCTGGAAGATGTAACGGCTCAGGACTTAGAAAAATCTCTTGATTGACCGACCATCCACAGAGCAGCAGCTCTTCAGACCTAAGTCTGAGCCCCAGGAAAGAGGCCTACCAAGCAAATAAGAATTTCTAGAAAGGGAACAGAAAACTGAGTATCACCACACTGCAAGGAATACAGAAGCTACAGAAATGGTCCAGGACAGTCAGCAGCCAGATAAACAAGAAGCAAATGCCCCTACAGCAACAACTCCCAAAGGATGAAAGCCTTAACCCAGAGTTGCTGTTATATATAACACATAGTGCCCAATCCTAAGGGGAAAAAATGGGAGATATGCAAATTATCAGAAAAATACGCCTCATATACAGGAAAACTACACCAGTGGGAAATGTCCCTGTGAGGTCTCAAATATTAAACTAAGTAGCAAAGGCTTTAGACTGGCTATTTAAACGTATTCAAAGGACTAAAGGAGGCAATAGTTAAATAGTTACATTGAAGTATGATGGCCGTGTCTCACCAAATAGAGAATATCAACAATGACACAGACTAAACTTTAAAAAGACACAAGTAGAAATCCTCGGATTCTTGGATTTGAAAAGGTCGACACTTGAGCATTTCCTCAAAGTGCTGATCAAACATTTCAGGCGGAAGAGAAGAACCAGCAAACTTGGGGACAGATCAAACCTTTATCTAGTCTGAGGAACTGACAGAAAGGAGGGTGAGTAAGACTGAGCAGAGCCCGTGACCCCGTGAGGAAGGTGCCTGCTGCCAAGCCCGATGACCCGGGTTCCATCCCTGGGAGCCACAGGGGGGAAGGAGAGAACCGGCCCTTGCGCGTTGTCCCCTGACCTCCACACATACACACTGTGGCACACGCACACCCCCAACCTCTGCACATACAAAATAAATGAACACATGTAAACATTTTTCATAAGTAAGCAGAGCCTTAGAGACCTGGGGACAGCACAGGGGTGCAGACAAAGCCTATTGGGGGTACGTAAACGCTGGGGTAGGGTGGTGGGGAAGTATTTGGGCAGATGGTGGATGGAAACATCATAAACTTGATGTAAGCCATTCTAGACATCTGTAGAGGTTTATGAACTCCAGAGAAGATTAATTAAAAGAGAGTCACACTTAGATACATCATGACCAAACTGTCCAACGTCAAAGAAGGCAACCCTGAAAGATGCAGGACGAAACTTCCAGATGAGCGTCATAGATGCAAAGATACAAGGGAACTAAACATTCAAACCCCAGAGAGAAACTGCCGACCAGGAAGACTTCTGACAAAACTAGCCTTCAAAAATGAAGGAGAAATAAGGTTGTTTGTTTGTTTGTTTGTTTGTTTCAAATAAACAAAGATACACAGAATGTGTTGCCAGTAACTCTGACCTACAGAAATACTGAAAGCGGCCAGACAGACTGAGAGCAGATTCATGCAAAGAAGTAAAAAGTACTTGTGTGTCAAGTCAGGATTATCTAGAGGAACAGAGCTAATAGGATGGTGTGTGTGTGTGTGTGTGTGTGTGTGTGTGAATTTATTAAGTCAGCTTTGAAATAGTAATAACAGCTGACTCACACCTGAGAGCTAAAAACCCAGTAGTTACATGGTCCTGGAGGCTGGGTGACTCAGAGTAGTCCCACAGTGTCTGTCTCTTAAGGGGGGGCAAGGCAGGGACCAACAACTAATAGTTGTTCAGTCCACAAGACTGGTTGCTTCAGCAGTCCAAAATCTGGTTCTAGAAGCCTGGAAGGTTTCTGGGGAGCGACTGGTCCCTAGAGTATCGTGAAATCTTGTAAATCTGATATCAGCAACAGCAAGGCAAGTTAACTCAAAGGAGGCAAGAGGGGAGGTCAAGTGAGCAAATGGAGACATTACCTTCCTTCTGCCAAACCTTTTCCATCTGGGCTGCTAGCAGAAGGTGCCACCCGAAATAGAGATGGGTCTCCCCATGTCAATCAAAGCAATCAGGACACTCTTGGAAGGGGGGTGCTCCTGACTCCAGGGATTCTAATTTGTAGCAAGTTGACATTAAAACCAACCATAATACCTGGTAAAAAGTTATATAAAAAAGTGATGTTACCATGTTTTAATTTCTTTCTTCTGACTTAAAACTGTATAAAACAATGATTATAAAACAGCTTGTGGATTTACAATCTTAAGAGTACATCATTTATATGACTGTAATACACAAAGGAATGGGTAGGGAAGAGCTGTAGCATATCAAAGTGTTTATACATCACTAAGAACTAAATTAGAACAACCTGAAATGACATTTGGCCAAGTGTCACACCTAAATCTGCCCACAGCAGCACTGCATTAAATGTAAATGGACTGAGCACTCCAATAAAATGACAGAGATTGTCAGACCGAATCAGGAATGAAACAAAATAAGATCCATCTGTGTGTTACATATAAAGGATATACTTTCGATTTGAATGTAAAGTAACAGCAGGTTGAAAGTTAATGATGGAAAAGGGTGTCTTACCAAAGAGCCCTGGAGCAGCTGCGCTAATGTGAGGTGCAGCCATCTTTTGTGGCTGATGAACGCCTGGCCCAGGCTTGCCTATGAAGAGGTTTATTTAATCATCATTGGAAAGGCAGGGGCATGGTACTAGAGCAGGCCACCTGATGGGAGGAGTCCATCTTAGCTGTATTCCATCATGACAGAAATGTATGTGGATGGAAACACCTCACCAGGCACACAATAAATGAGAGAGAGAGAGAGAGAGAGACAGAGACAGAGAGAGAGAGAGACTGGGACTCCACAGACCCTTCTAAAGGACAGCCCCATCACATACTGGATCCATCTCCTAGTGGCACCTCACTACCACCACCTGGAAAACAAGCCTCGATTCACAGAGGAACTTTTGGAGGCTCAATTAAGTGACAGCCAAGCCACCTAATACCAGATAAAACCAACTTCAAGGAAAAAAATGAGCGTTACTGTAAAAATACAGTGATGGTAATGTTCCTTTGAACATTTTATAATTGCAGTTATAAAATGCTACATAAAATACTATTCCATAGGAAATAAAAAATTATAGCACTGAAGGAAGATGTAGACCCCCAAAATTGCTAGATGTTGCAGTAGAATAAAATAACCACAGAGAAAATCAGCAAGGATGTAAAAACAAGCCTGACCCGAGAGGCGCACATAGAACCTTCTAGAGAATCATGCATGGAGGAGGTTCCAGAACAGAGTTCTTCCTAGTATATAAAGCAAACCTTGGTGAGTTTATAAATATTGATTTTTGAAGAACCAAAAGATTACTCTTTGAAAATATAAACATTGATAAATCTGGAGTTTGATAAAGAAAAGTTAGAAATAAAAGGTGAAATTCCCACTGGCTCCTTAGTTGCTAACAGGATTATAAAGAAATGCTATAAATAACATGGCACCAGCAAATTGGACAACCTGGATAAAATGGAAAAATTCTTAGACACAAATTACCCAAACTTCCTCAAAAAGAAACAGAAGGATATGAATAGACCTATAGCAAGCAGAGAAAACAAATTAATAATTTAAAAATATTACCATAAAGAAAAGCTCAGGCCCAGACAGCTTCATTGGTAAATTCTACCAAATGCTACAAGAAGCAAAATAATACCAGTGCTTCACATGCTTCCAGAAAACAGAGAGGGAGAAAACAGAGAGGGAGCGCCACCCTGGTGATTCTTGATTATAACATTATATGAAAACCAGAGGAAAACATCGCAAATGACCCAGAGACAAATACAGGACGTGAGTACATAGGCAAAAACCCATAACAAACTGGGCCTGGTTGACAAACTTAAATAAAAGATGGCACACTGTCACCAAGTGAAATTCACCCCGGTAATGTGATGTTGGTTTTGCACCGGAAAAGTAATGCTGACTCCCGCCTAGGCAGAATAAAAGCCAAGCGTTGCCCAGTCATCTCAACAGATGGAATATCCCATCCCATACAATCCAAGCCCTCACCTGATGAAGATCACCAGCCCACAGTGGACATCACACTCACTGAGAAAGGTAGAACCCCATTCTCCTAAGACAAAGAAAGAGGTAAGGAATCTACCTTCACATACCATTCGGCATTGTTCTGAACAGGCCTGTACAATCAGGCAAGAAAAAGAAAAAATTAGGGAAAAATAAGTAAAATGTCTTCCTTTGTAGATACATGACCCCCTATGTAGAAAATCCTAAGAAATCTGCCTCTGGAAGAAAACAAACCCAATATTCAAACTTATTCATAATCAGACATGAAATTAGAATACAGAGCATTTCTATATCTGCATATAATAAATAATTTTAAACAAAACCAGTAGAGTCCCACTTATAATATTAAGAGGAATAAGACACTTAAGAACAAGTTGACTAAAGTAGTGAAGGACACACAGTCCCCAGCACAGCTGAGGGGAACTTCAGCTCTGAATAGACAGAGGCTACATGTCCATCAAGAGATGGTAAGTGACAACGTGTCAGCCTTCTCCACGCTGATCTATGGAATCGACACAGCCCCTACCAGACCACAGCAGGACTGCACCTAGAAACTGACGAAGTCTGGAAATATAGAGAGAATTTCCAATAGTCAGAATAGCCCAAGCAATTTTGAAACCAGAGAACAAAGCTAGAGACCTCACACTTGTAGATTCCAGAACTTTCTGCAAGCTACAGAGGTTGGGAAGATGGCTTAGTGAGTAAGAATACCAAAGACGTGAGTTCAAATCCCCCCACACCCACATAAAGGGCTAGACAAGGTCACACATGTGTCTGTAACCCTGGCACTGGAAGTAACGGGTGAAAAGAGGAAGTTTGCTGGAGCTTGTGGACCGTCATCCTACCTCCAGATCCAGTGAGAGAATACGGCCAAGAGTGACAGAGTAGGACACCTCCTCTGGCCTCCATACAGGCACATACACCAAACATACACTCTCACACAAAAATAAACCCCATACACAAAAGAATTGCTATAGTTCTTGAGACAGTGTGGCTCAAGCATAAGACATATACACCAGTGGAATGGGATCCAAAAAATATATCTTTAGATTTATGGTAAACTGGTTTTTGACAAGGATATCAAACCATTTGATGGGAATAAAGACTAGCCCTTTAAACAAATGCTACTGTATCAGTTGCATATCCAAATGCAAACAAAGAAAATACATCATCACACATGCGCGCACGCGCGCGCGCGCGCGCGCACACACACACACACACACACACACACACAACCTCAGTTGATTGCAGACTTAAAACTTTTTAGGAATGTGAGAAAACGAGTGCCGTTGGGTTAGCCAAAGGCTTCTTAACATTAAAAATGCAGATCATAAAATAAAAACCTGACCAATTGAACTTCATCAAAATTCAGCATTGTTGTGTTTCAAAAGACACCACTGAGAAAGAGAAAAGACGAGCAATGGCTGCCCAGTATCACACAGCTATCTGGTCAAAGACACTGCCCAGCATCTACAAGGAATGCTTACAGTTCAGTCCGAACTGCCAGAGATTGGAAAGCCATTTCTCCAGAGATGTGTAGTCATCTTAAGATGCCTTGATGAAGATGATATTTTTGTCAGCATTGGGCCACATATAAAAAAAATGATCCACAAGGTTATGTCACTTGGGGACGCGACACTATGACCCCTGTAGTCTGTATAGGTGTATTCTGTAATGTCCTCACAATGATGAAACTACCTAAGGACGTGTTTTTCAGATTATCTCTCCATGCCATCGAGTAATACATGATTACATGTCATTAGTCATTAGGGAATGCGAGTTGAAAATCATAGCAAGATTTCATTAGTATGACTGAAATAGCAAACTTTGTTGAAGATGTTGGGGAAGCGGAGTCCCGACTTATCACGGACAGGAGCAAGGTAGAATAGAGACTTTGATGAAACTTCTTAAAAGTTAAAATAAGTTTACCATTCGACCATCTGTTTACTCCTAAACAACACAAGTGTTCTTTGGAATTCTTTAGAATAGGCAAACCCTGGAAACACTTGCAGCATCCAGCAACTGGTGAATTGTCAGAAGTGTGGTACTCCCATAGATTTAAGAAACAGACATGGGGTCATGTTGGGCTCAGATGGACTTGCAAGCTTGGAGCTGAGTAAAGAAAGATAGGCAAATGGGCCAGTCCTCTATGGTCCATTTATGTCAATTGTCTTTGGAAGGATGGGGCAGAGATCCACCGTAAGTGAGGTCAAGGAAGCTTCCAGGGATGTTCTGAAACACTCATTAGGATCACATAACTTCAAGCTGGATGTGGTAGCCCATGCTTGTAATCTAGAAGGCTAAGGCAAGGGATTGTTGTGAGTTCAAGGCCAGCCTTGCCTACACAGCAAGGCCCTATCTAAAAAAAGAAGAATTTAAATAAACAAAAATAAATTTGTCAGTTTACTGAAATATCATTGGATGGTACTTCTGAAGCAAGAGCATTACACTGTATATAAAATACTCTTTCACAAATCTGACAGGACCAAAGTTACAGAGTACAACCTTCCGACTTTGTAAGTGAACTCTCTATGTGACTTACAGAGAGCTTCACTGCGGCCTTGTATATGTGGCATAGAGCACCTGCCTCGTGGTCCTGCTCAGAGTTGGACTGCTGTGTCTCATCTGGGTCTTTCTCTGACCTCCTTCCTAGACTGTTCTCTGTGGGGTCTCCCGCAAAGAGACGGGAACCGGTAGGTGGAGGGGAGTGACGGACGGCCTGATGGGCTCATCTCACCCCCTTGATGAGAGCCAAGTGCAGTTTTGTGAGCTCTGTCAGCCGTTCAAAGTCCTCGAGGCCAGAAGAATGATGGCAAGTCGATGGTGTTCATGCAGTCTCTCTGCACCGTTCTTCAGTGTGTTAGAAGCAATCCTCGT
>CABHPP010146461.1:20871-60003 GCA_902168425.1 Peromyscus attwateri | reverse complement strand
GGCGGGGGGGGGGGGCGCTCGAGGGGCTCGCAGAACCCAGAGCGCGCTTGGCCTGGGTGGAGGACGCTTGGTGCGCGCAGGGCCAGGGGCGCCTGTGGTTTAGTGGGGAGGGGCTGGCGGGGGCGCGCGTGGCCTGGGCTGGGGTGCACCGGGTGGGCGCGGGCACAGACTGCAGCTAGCTTCTGCGGGGTTTGGCAAGCAGAAAGCCCATCCTAGGCGGTTTCGATTGATCTGTGTGCCTCTGGACGCGCCGTCTAAGCAGTGTGCCCGACTTCTTCGCGGCTGGGCCTGACCAGGGCTGCTCTGCTCAGGCGAGCTGCAGGGTTGAGCTAGGAGAGCCACAGATGCGGTCTACGCTTATGCAGCTCTGAAATCCAACGTCAGTCCTGCCAAGCCGCCCGACGTCGGTGAAGGCCCGAGGTTCACTGGGAACATAACGCTGGTGATCCCGGCTCCCTCACCCCCCAAAGGGGCTGAAAACATTTATGAACAAACCAGTGCTCGCACAGAGCCTGCCTCCGACCGACCGTCAGCTCTTGGAAGTTACTCTCTCTCTCTCTGTTGTCACTGATGACTGGAAGACCTTCGGCAGCATCCTGCCAAGTCTGTTCCTTAAGCATCACGTGCACCTCAAGTGACTTTGTTCACATTTCTCTGGGTGTTTTATACTGAAAATGTCATCAAATAAATGTCTCCTTCCAATTTGCTTCTTCTGCAGGGGCATTGCTCTGGTCCCCACCCCCATCTTTCTTTGGAGTTAATTCCACTTTGACAGACGGTTGCTATAGCATTCCCTCTCTGACGTCAAACAATTTAAAGAAACAGCGCAGGAAAACAGGACTGCAGCACTGGAGAAGGGTTTAAAGAATATCAGGAGAGCTTTGACACCCCCACGGTCTTCCGTTCCCTCCTCCTCAGCTGCTCCCCAAAATCACCTGGAGTAAAATCTTCTCATACCTACAGGCAACGAGGCTGAACTCAGCACCCTGCGTGTGACTGGGAAGAAAATGCGGCCTTTGTAGAAAAGCCACACCACCACAGATGTGGAAAGGGGAGGTACCAGGATGATGAAATGGTTTCCCCCTAAAGTTTTGCTTTCCCTAATACTTGGTGCTTTTTTTTCTCCGTTAAGAAGAAAATGAAGTGCCAGACCTATACATCAAGTGTCAGGAAGGTTGGCTGCAGTCTGAGCGGTCTGGTCTTTGATGGTGTGTTTTAGTAATAAACCCTGAGCTATATCGTTGGAAACAAAGGGAAGCTGGTCCTTGAGGAGTGCCTGTATACCTACAACTCCCTACCCCAGCCTGCCTGTTTGTATTTTATCCCCGTTTCACAGATAAGCAAACTGAGGCCCCTTAGGCTTCCGTGGAGTCCCGCTGGGTATGGCACCTGGCTAGACCAACTCGAATGCCTGTTTTCCTTTGTTGCTCCTCTCCTAAGCCTGTGCACTAGCGCTTACCATAGTGTGGATTCTCACAAGTGCTTTGCTTTCAACTGGATGTTGAAAAACAAGCTTTTGGGGAAACTTAGTGGAAAGCACTGGAGTATTAATTCTATTCCAGAGGAGATTAGGGGGAACAGACAAACAACTCCAAAACACAGACGACAGAGCCTGAAAAAACCTGATGATCTTTGATGAGCTGTGAAAATTTGACGTGGACAGAAATACTAACCAAAATAGTGCAAGTACTAAAAAAAAAATATCATCCAAACAAATCCATTTCTTATTGCATTTCTGTTTTGTTACACTTGTTGCTTAGTTTTCTGAAAAGAACACTCACACTTGAGACTAAGCCTATACTGTGCATCAGAAAGTAAAGTCAGTGAGATTTCCATTACCAAGAGCAACACAGTGTGTGTGTGGATGCTCTCACGGCTCCTTATGTTTCCATGGATAAGGATACCCGTGTGTGTGGAGGGGAGTAAAGAGAGAGGGAAGAGAGAGAGAGAGACTCAGAGACAGAGACAGATACCGAGGGCAAGAGGCAGAAACAGAAAGACAGGTGTGGAGACACAGAAACACGCACACAGCTCATTGTTGGCGCTACTGGCCGTGTAGAAGATTACCTCTCCGGACTGAGCCTGGTGATTATTTGGGGGTACCACAGCAGACATTTAGATTACTGACTCACTAACTCACTGGGTCCATAGTCTCAAACCTACTTTATTCCAGAGCATAAGGAGAGCCCCAGAGACAGAATTCCAATGTCTTTTACCCTCATCTCCAGGATAGGGTTCAGCAGGGGGGCTTGCACCTGCTAAGGGACAGAGAAACAAATGAAGACACGGTCGCTTGTTTTGTTTTTCATTCCTAACCCACTCAGAAACTCTCGGATTCATGCTCTGAGGAAAGGAACTGATTTCCTAGGGGTTTGGTGACAGTTACTTGCAGAGGAGATCTGTGTCCCCTTGGTCAAGTTCAAAGACTTTTTTCTCTTCATCCTGATTATGTGAATTTGAATTCTCCTCACAGTGAATGGCCCTCACATTTACAGTGCCACAGGTTTGTAACTTCTGCTTTTAAACCATACTCTAGAAATGCTCTGTTTTTGTTACTTTGTTAAGTGTGCTATGAATGATAGAACCAGCAAAGTGAACAGTTTCCAATACTGAGTGTTCCCTCTCAGAGCTGAATAGTGTAGAATCAGGCGCCCAAATTATGTACAGCACCCACACGGCATGGCTCACAACCACCTGTATCTCCATTTCCGGGTTATCCAATGACCTCTCCTGGCCTCTGAGGGTAGGTACTGCAGTCACACATGTGTATACACATACACACAATTTAAAAGTTAGAACAAATAAATCTCTGAAAAAGTTGTCTTACAGGACTTTAAGAGCTCCTCAAGTGAGTGAGAAGTATGATTCCTTAGATTCTGTCAGAGTGAGTTTTGTGTGGTTTCTGCCCGAAATGCTCCACACAGAGCAATCAGATTGGAGTCAGCCCTGTTGTTCATAGTTTGCATTTTTGTACCAACCCTTTCACACTGTATGTTTTGAGCTCACCTTTGCAGTACCCTGCCCCTCACATACACACTCCTGCTGTGAACTGGTTACAGCTCCTGGATCATTTCACTCAGGCACTCAACAAGAACAATTTGAAATCCCTCTTCCCTAGGCATCTCAGAGAATTAGGAGAGTGCTACACTGGACTAATGATGTCTGTCACAGGCATCAGAGGGGAAATAGAAGTGTGCAGCCATGTGTTACCTGTTCTTTATCTTGTACTTCCTGTTCCTGGAATCCTGTCAGAAAGGGACCTGGCACGGTGAAAAGAACACAAACTGAATATTATGTCAAAGGTCAAAGACCCAGTGTAGGATTCATGTGGTGATACATATATATATATATATATGTGTGTGTGTGTGTGTGTGTGTGTGTGTGTGTGTAATATGTATATATATATATATATATATATATATATATATATATATGCCCTCCCTTGGACCATATAGTCTGCATTGGGTCCACCTTATCGTAGAAAATGAGGGTACTGAATTCCAAGAAACCCTGACACAATGAAGTCAAACAAGCGGTGTGTGTGTGTGTGTGTGTGTGTGTGTGTGTGTGTGCCGCACAGTGGCAGTGTCACACAACATGCTAGGCACAACAGTAACCATCTCTTTTGCTCCTAAACATCTTTGTATGCAGGGCTTGGAGCCTTGACAGAAGTGACTTCATTTGCTTTTTGCACTGCCCGCTACACTGTTAGCCACGGCTCTCTCATGGGGTTTACAAACCAGAGCTACCTGTTGGCTGGAAGATCAGCCAGGTGTGTGGGCAAGGAACTTAAGTTTCTCTTCTCTCGGGCCTTTCCCCGAACTGCAAATTCCCCACAGGCCAGTGGCTGAGTTCCAAGAGCAGGTGTTCTGGAGAACAAGGAGGAAGTGTGTGGCATCTTGATGACAGCCCCACAGCACAGCTGTGATGCCCCATGTGCTCTCCTCTAGCTTGGCCAGAGTGACAGGAGCACAGACCTCTCCATGAAGTAGTGACTCTGCCCCAGAACAGGAAGGCTAACTAACATCTACCCTTACAAACATCTTCAGAAATCTGTTCTTCTGGCCCAGGCATGTTCATGCACTCCTCAAATCCAAGCACACTGGCAGCTGAGGCAGAAGGATTGTAAACTTAAGGATATATATAAAACAAAAACTCAGTGTAGGCTGAGCAGTGAAATCTTCCTTTAAAAACAACACCAACAATAAAAACCCATATCAAAGCACTACCATCAGTAGTAAAAGTACAAGCTCACAATTTCATAACCTAAGATTTTATCTTTCTTTTCCTTTCTTCCACATTAGGCAAGCTTTATTTGTGATAATATGTTCTGTCATATATTCCAAACAGTAGAAAATGTCTCATTTTTCCTTACTTATTTAACAACTAGAGAAGCCTGAAAAGAAGGAACCTCATTGAGGAATCCATCAGCTTGGCCCTGGAGAAGTCTGGAAGGCATTTGCTTGATTAATGATTGATGTGTGAGGGCCCAGCCCTCCTGGGCGGTACCATGCCTGGGCAGGGTGGTCCTGAGGCATGAAAGGAAACAAACAGAGCTAGCCATGGTCAGTGAAACAGTAAATAGCTTCCTCGGTGGTCTATAATTCAGTTCCTGTGTTCCGGTTCCTGCCTCTAGTTCCTGCCCTGACTTCCCTAATGATAAATTGTCACCTAGAAGATGTAAAATGAAATAAACTCTTTCCTCCCTAAGTTGGTTTTGGGTCAGTGTCCTGGTAGGTTTTTGTCAGTTGTCTGTTTTGTGAGGGTCAATGGAAGAATTAGGGTCACTCCAGGGTGAATTTTGGCTTAGCAAAGCACCAGGGGAGCCAGCTTCTGGTAAACTCACTGCCCATTGCCTCACATAAGGCCTTTTTTATTGTTACACAATTTACACCTTAGCAAGTCAGTTTCCACAAACCAAAACCTCTTATCTGGAGTCTTGAAGGAACCAAAGGCCTGAGCAATTCTCATTCACTAGACCTAATGGTTTTCCAAGTCCTCTCATCACCAAGTTTTGTAAAGACCTTAAACCCTTCAGGAAGAACTTAGCTAAGGTTCAAACACTTCCAACAAAAGGTTATCAGTAACAAAAGATGACATCACACAAGGCAGTTCAAAGCCTAGGTGCTAACAGTCTGGATTCAAGCCAGATGCAATGCTCTGTGGGACCTCCCACTACAGGTTCTTTGTCAACCTGATAAAAGCTAGTGTTATCTGGGAAGAGGAAACTCAATTGATAAAATGTTTCCATCAGAATGCCTGTAGACAAGTCTGAGGACATTTTCTTGATTAATGATTGATGTGGGAAGGCCCAGCTCACTGGGATCAGCGCCGCTGGCCGGCAGGTGGTACTGAGTTGTATAAGACAGCAGACAAGCCATTGGGGGCAAGCCAGTAAGCAGCATTCTTCCATGGCTTCTGCTTCAGTTCCTGCCCTGACTTTTCTTCGTGATGAACTACAACTGTAAGCTAAAATAAACTCTTTCCTCCCCGAGTTGCTTTTGGTCATTGTGGTGGTTTGAACAAATGTTCCTCCATATTTATCTGAATACCACTTGGTCCCAGTTTGTGGTGCTGTTTGGGAAGGCTTGGGAGGCATGGCCTTGCTGAAGAAAGTGTGTCATTGGTGTGAGTGTTACAGCTCTGGAAGGAAAGGTATCCTGATTTGTCAGGAAGCCAGGCTGTACTTGGAGCTGCAATAGGACAGCTCAGCCCTGGAGGGAAAGGTATCCTGACTTGTTGGGAAGTCAGGCCATACCTGAAGCTGGGGTGCAGTGGGGGATGGTCTCCCCGCAGGATATAGCAATCCTGCTCATCTCCTAGAGAGCCATTACAGCTGAGCTTTGCTTCCCCCCTCCCGGCTTAAGAGGGCTTCCCGGCAGAGCTCTGCTTCTTCTCTCCGGCCCAAGATGTTGCTCCTTCTGCTTCACTCTGCTAAAGGGGAAACCCCTGTAGAAATGTAGCAATCTCCTCTGGCTCTGGCGAAAACTTGTTACTTTTCTGCTCAGCCTTGCTCAGCCCCCCCTAAGGAAAAGTCTGTCTCCGCAAGGTTTTTCCTGCTCAGTCCCCTAAGGGATGTCTCAGCAAGGTTCTTCTGTTCTGCACCAGTGAATGAAGATCTTCACCCAAGACTCTTTTGAGAAAGAGGTTCATTTGGGAATAAGGCATCCAGGAGAGTAGCTGCCTTTGCCAGGGTGGGAAAGGACAGCCCACAACTCAACAGGCAAAGGGGTTTTATACAGGGCTTCTTAGGGGCAGAGTTTTTCCAGAAAAGACTCCAGAGAAGACTTTCTGCATAGGGATTGGTTAGTTGTCCTGCTCAGGGACTGGTTGGTTTCATTGGTCAGGGGCAGAATTGGCTCTGGTTTCAGGGCCAAACTGTGTTTCTTTCACTGGCCCTTTTTAGCTTGTTGGCTCTAGTTTTAGGGCCAGTGTGTACTTCTTCCACGGGCTCTGGTTCTAGGGCCAAAGTGTGTTTCTTTGGCTCTAGTTTCAGGGTCAGGGTGTGTTTCTTTGGTTCTGGGTTTAGGGCTAAAATGTTTCTTTAACTGGCTCCGGTTTCAGGGCCAGTGTGTGTTTCTTTCACTGGCTCTGGGTTCAGGGTCAGGGTGCTAGAATTTGTGATCAGGGATTGGTTGGTTTTCCTGCTCAGGGATTGGTTCGTTTTGTTGGCCAGTTGGTCAGGGACAGAGTTGGCTCTGATTTCAGGGCCAACCTGTGTTTCTTTCACTGGCCCTTTTTAGCTTTTTGGTTCTGATTTCAGGGCCAGGCCATATTTCTTTCACTGGCTTTGGTTATAGAGCCAAAGTATGTTTCTTTGGCTCTGGTTTCAGGGCCAGGGTGGGTTTATTTTACTGGCTTGGGTGTCAGGGCCAGGGTAGGTGTCTTTCACTAACTCAGGTCTCAGGGCCAGGGTGGGTTTCTTTCACTGGCTCTGGGTTCAGGGTCAGGGTGCTAGAATTCGTGCTTAGGGATTGGTTGGTTTTCCTGCTCAGGAATTGGTTGGTTTTGTTGGTCAGGGGCAGAGTTGGCTCTGACTTCAGGGCCAGCCTGTTTCTTTCACTGGCCCTTTTTAGCTTTTGGGCTCTAATCTTAGGGCCAGGGTGTATTTCTTCCACTGGCTCTGGTTCTAGGGCCAAAGTGTATTTCTTTGGTTCTGGTTTCATGGCCAGGGTGTGTTTCTTTGGCTGGCCCCTTTTCCCTATAGTTGGGGTGGTTTTTGAAATTTCAAAAGCCATGTGACATTTCCAGTTCATGCTCTCTGCTTCCTGTTTGTGGGTTTGAGAGGTGAGCCCCAGCTGCCGCTCTAGCTGCCATGCTTCCCCATCATGATGGTAACGACTCCTATCCTTCTGGAGCCATAAGCCCCAAACACACCCTTCCGTAAATTGCCTTTGTCATGGTGTATTATCACAGCAACAGAAAAATAACTAATGTGGTCAGTTTTTTGTCACAGCAACAGAAAGCAGGACAGATAGTATCTCATCCTATAGCCCAGGCTGGCCTCAAACTCATGGTCGTCTTCCTCCTTCAGCCTCACAAATGCTGAGATTACAGTCATGAGCCTCCATGCATGTCCAGTTACTAATGTGATTTTTTTGAAGGTAGTGTCTCACTATGTAGACAAGGCTGGCCTTGAACTCACAGATAGCTGTCTATCTCTGCCTCTAGAGTACTAGGTTTACAGGCATGTGCAATCACATGTGGCTAACTGCTTCTTTAATTTGTATTTTTAAAATTATATTGGAAAGGTGACCTTTTGGTGTATAGTACTATGATTTTAAATTCTTGCACAGATTCAAGGGACCACCATTATAACCATGATAAGTGCAGTGCCATCCCCTGAGTAAATTCTCTTATATTTCTTTTCCTTGTCCCGGCATCCCTAGTGATCATTGATTGTCCTCAATCCCTACAGTTCTGTCTTGTTTTATTTTTTCCCCCCACAACATAAGCATCTCTCTATATAACCAAGACTGACCTAGAAATAATGACCCCCCCCACCTCCACCTATTGAATGCTGGGGTTACAGGCATATACCACCACCATGACCAATAATGTCATGACTTCTTGAGAATATCATATAAGTAGACTCTCATAGTGTATAAGCTTTGAGACTAGCTTCATTCACTTAACGTAGAATGTGGGTTCATTCATTTAAAAATAATATTTTTTATTCCTAGAAAATTCCGTGTATTTATACAATATATTTTGATCATATTCAGCCATCACTACCTCCTTCTAATTTCCCTTAGTGTCATAGCCTGTGTCTTTCTCAACTTCATGTCCTCTTTTTCTTTTTTATAGTATTTATTTTATTTCTAAGCATGTGTATGTGTGTATGTGCATATGTGCACATGAATGTGAGTGTCCATGAAGGCCAGAGACATTAGATCCTCGAGAGTTGGAGTTACAGGTGGATGTGAGCCACCTGATGTGGATGCTGAGAATTGAACTTGGGTTCTCTGGGAGAGTAGTACTTGTTCTTAACCTCTGAGCCATCTCTCCAGCCCCAACCATGTTTTCTTTTTCTATTGTTATTAATAACACTGAACCCAGTTAGTGCTGCCCATATACACATGGGGTTGTGACCATCAATTGGTCCAGGAGCAACCTACCGTGTCCCTAGAGGTGAGTGATATTCCCTCCCTCAGCAGCCGTCAACTGCCGATAGTTCCTCCTGTATGGACAGGGCCTGGTCTCCCTACTTCACATATTTGCTGAAATATTGACTGGTTTGATATTGTGCAGGTAACTACAGCTGCTGTGAGTTGATATGTGCATTAGCCATGTTGTGTCCAGAGCCTTTATTTCATAGCTCGTCTCCACATCCATCAGTTCTTAAATTCTTTCACCAACCTCTAGGGGGAGGTTGATAGCGATGGCCCATCCACAGCTGAGCACTGGTGGGCCACGCTTTACCACGGATGAGTCTCGGCATTTAACTGCTACCCACTGCAAAATGAGGCATCTCTGACCAAGTGGAGAGTGACACAAATCCACGGGCATAAACACAAACATTTAGGATGCGTTTGTCTAGCATTACCATTTAGCAACACAGCAACAGTAGGTTACTGCCGTAGGACTTAGGGTTCTCCAGTCACGAGCTTTTAACCGGGTTTACAGTACCAAGCATGAAATCCCTCCTGCAGAACACGTCTCATATCCGACCAGAAACCATCATGCTGCTATTGCACCAGTGGACACATGTTGTTATATTAAGTCCACTGATGTTTTTTCTCTCCCAGCAGCCTCCACAGCACCTCTGGCTCTGTAATCTAGACAGCAAGCAAAGTGTTTCCTGGTCAGTTTGAGGTTGTTTCCTCTATGTCCTGTGTCCAAAGCAAGTGGTGTCTTCGGGGCTTTATCTATTGGTTCATTTTTTTTTTTTTTTGGTTTTTCGAGACAGGGTTTCTCTGTGTAGCTTTGCGCCTTTCCTGGAGCTCACTTGGTAGCCCAGGCTGGCCTCGAACTCACAGAGATCCGCCTGGCTCTGCCTCCTGAGTGCTGGGATTAAAGGCGTGCGCCACCACCGCCCGGCTTATTGGTTCATTTTTATTACTGAGCAATAATGTATGGTGTTTGATATTGTCTTAGTTAGGGTTACTATTGCTGTGACAAAACACCATGAACCAAAAGCAACTTGGGGACAAAAGGAGTTTGTTTCACTTTTAGTTCCGTATAACAGTTCATCATCAAAAGCAGTGAGGGCAGGAACTCAAGCAGGGCAGGAACCTGGAGGCAGGAGCTGATGCAGGGGCCATGGAAGAGTGCTGCTCACTGGCTTGCTCTCATGGCTTGCTCAGTCTGACTTTTTATAGAACCCAGGACCACCAGCCCAGGGATGGCACCACCCACAATGGATTGGGCCCTCCCAATGCATCACCAATTAAGAAAATGCCCTACAAGGCTGCCTATAGCCAGATCTTATGGAGACATTTTCTTAATTGAGGCTCCTTCCTCTCTGATGACTCTAGCTTCTGTCGAGTTGACATAAACTAGCCAGTACATAGATGTATTAGTTTGGCAAATGAATGATTTGTCTTTGTATTTCCTTTAGCATTATGGGTGCATGCTATAGCATCTTCTTTCCCTGCCCTGACCCCACCCCTAGACCCCTTTCTAGTTAATTTTCCTAAATCACCATATTGATTGTATCCCTTTTTGGCTCACAGAACCTACGATGTTATATTAGTTACTTTTTTCATTGTCCTGCCAAAATACCTAACAAGCAGCAACTTCAGGGAGGAAGAGTTTCTTCTGGTTCCCAGTCAGAGGGGATACAATCCATTTTATTAGAGAAGGCATGTTGGAAGGAGGATGAGGCAATTGGTCAAAGTCTGTCTATAGGCAGGAAACAGAGAGTGGGCCAGAAGTGGGTCCCAGCTATAAAACCTCGAGGCTGGGCTCCAGTGAGTCTCCACCTCCTAAATGTTCCACCACGTTCTAAGGCAGCACTGCCAGCTGGGGGCCAAGTGTTCAGATGCACGAGCCTGGGGGGCTAATTTCATACTCAAACACAATAAACATTTTCCAAACATCTACTAAACTCCATGTGTGTGCTCAGCAAGGCACTGTAGCATCACTCCCCAGTTCTCCTTCCAGATCTTTGCGGCACTTCCTGCCTCCGTTTCCCGCCCCACCTGGTCCCTTTGCTCTTCAGAGGGTCGACTTTCTGTCCTTGATGATACCATTCCCCAAACTGAGTCCTATGTCCAGCACTCTCAAGGATTAAAAACTTAACACTATTCCTGCCCCAGTGTACCCAGAAGGCCACTATGAAACACTCAGTTTATCGTAGACATTTGTCCCCAGGCTGTGAATGTGCCCTGCCCTCGTGGGCAGGTGGTAAGCGCTGCACCAGGTAGTAGCCGGCTGGGAAACAAGTCTACTTTGCTAGCAGAAATCACCATCATTCCCAATGATTCCGATAGACTCCTCCCTTAGGATGAGGACGCTGAGAGGGATGGTTCCACTGGCCCTTCAGCACCGTATCCTCTGGAAGGACTTCCCCAAGCCAGCCTGCTTTATCCAGTTACCGACAGTGTGATGCTCTGGGAAAAGCTCTCTGCCTGTCTTAGCAGCTCTGTGAGAGGGTTTTGAAACTTTTTAAGAACTTAATGATATGGTAATTTTTCAAGTAATTTTCCAATAAAGCAGAAAGAGCTCTGATAGCTGTCATCAATGTGTCACTTCCCTCCAGCAACGAAAGCTGAGGAGGCATAATCAAATAGCAGGAATAGTTTCCTAATGGAAACTTCGCTTTGGACTGCTCTTAAGAGGCAAGAGAGGCTGAAAGGGGCCCTGTGAAGCAGCTGCTTTTCTTTGTTGGTAGAAACACCATTCTCCATATCCGACAACAAACATTACCAAACAAACCCAACTCTAAAATAATGATTGGAGGACTGGAAAGATGGCTTGAACAGTTAACAGCACTGGCAGCTCTCACAGAGGACCTCAGTTTGATTCCCAGCGCCACATGGTGCTTCCCTACCACATGCAGTCCTTGGAGGGTCTCTTGGGCCTCCAAAGGCTGCATACATATTATATACATGAACTCATGCAGGTGCACACACACACAGAGGAAAATAAATAATAAGACAGCCAGACTTAAAAAAAAAAAAAAAAAAGAACGATTTTGAATGTTCCATTTTACCCCTAAAAGGTATTTAACAGAAAAGACGTCGAGTTTAGACTTCTTGTCCATCTTCTTTAGATGGACCAGGAGATCTGTTGTGCTTTGAATATGAAATGTTCCCACAAGTTGCTGTATTTGCGTATTTGGTCCCAGCTGGCGGTGGTGTTTGGGAGACTGTGGAACCTTTAGGAGACGGAGCATTGATAGAGGAAGCCCATCCGGTTTTATAGCCTGGCCCCACTTCTCTCTGCCTCCTGTGTGTAGAGGCAATGTGACCAGCCAACTTGCTGCTTCTGCCACATCTTCCTTCCATGATGGACTGTATCCCGTTGGAACTGTAAGCCAAAATAAGCCCCTTCACTCTTAAGCTGTTTTGTGTTGGTCTCTTCCATCAGAGCAACAGAAAAGTAACTAACATGACATCTAAACTATGTTTCCAAAAGTCCATTTAAACTGTAAAAAGTCCAAGTGACAAGAGTTGATAGTGAATTCCATGTGGGCCAAGGGCATGATGTCTGAAGAGCTCTCCACCGTGTTATGCCCCTTTTAGTGCCTGAGTATAATATTCTTGTATGGCCTACATTTATAATTTTATGATTGTCTGCTGCCAAAATTGCAGTGTTGGGGGCTTACTCCTTTCTTAAACATTTATCAGTCTTACCACAGCATTTGCAGCAATCAGGGGTTTTTTTGATAAGTGAGTCAGTGAATGAGTAAAGACTAAGGGTATGTCCCCAGGAGTACATTCATACATTCATACATTCATTCATCTATAAGTAACAGGTTTGCAGACAAAAATGTAACCTTAGCGCTATTTAGGGACAATGAAGATAAAAAAAAAAAAAACAACGCTTGGTTTTGTCTGAATGTTGTAGGGACAGGATCTTATCCCAGTTAGTGAGGTAGTCAAGCAGCAGTAAAAGTTGAAAGACGTGTCGTGGTTTTTATGCATTACATCACTCTGGGCTAACACAGAGAACTGGTCTACCTTTGAAGCTCTCAGTCCATTATATGCTGTGAGGAGTGGCAGACAGTCGATCCAAATGACAATAGCTAAAGAAGCCTTTGAAAGAATTCACTCTCCCCAGGGGCAGTGATCCCTGTTCTCATGCATCCAAAGTGCTTTAATGGGTGGTGGTGTCTCCTGATTCTAAGTGCTCCTTGGGAAGCCCAGCCCTGAGACTCTGATCTACAGTATTAACAAGGTAATAATGGATTAAATGGTAATTGCTTTCTTTTTTCTTTAAAGAGGGGAGGGATCAATTATTAAAGCCAAATACCAAAACACAAGTATCTAGAATACTCTAGAACAGGAAATAATTAAGAAGCAATCTTATTTTAAGCAGAATTCTTTAAAAAAAATTTACTATTTTTAAAATACTATTTGTATTAATTCTTTGACAATTTAATACATGCATACAATGCATTTCGACCACATTCACTTCCACTCCTCCCCTTACTTCTTCCCAGACCCATCTTCACATCCCACCACAACTTCATATCTTCTTTCTTTTTTTAAATAGCCCATTGAGTCCAATTAGTACTGCCCATATATACCTGGGTATGGGGCCATCTCCTGGAGCATGATTGACCTACTAGGGGCCATACTCTTAAACAAAACTTACTCTCCCTCCTACCAGAAACCATTAACTGTCATCAGCCCCTCAGTTAGGGATGGTGACTCATGGGCCTGTTCCCTCTACATGCTAGAGCTTTGACAGGCTTGTTCTCCTGCAGGTCTTGTGCAAACAGCCACAGCTTCTCTGAGTTCATGAGGACAACAGTCCCATCATGTCCAGAAGACACTTTCAGTTCAGTCCTCCCCAGTTTCTGGCTCTTATTCTGGACCCTCTTTCATGACAGCCCTTAAGCCTTGGGGGAGAAGGTATGATACAGGTTTCCCATTTGAGGCTGAACACTTGGGTAGTGGTTTCCTTCAAGACTGAAACATTCCATCTCCCATCAAAAGCTCCTTAAGACAGAAAGTAAATGGCCCCAAAATAGCTTCAGGAAGTTCCTGAAACTGACCAGATTCACTAGGCCCCTCCCTCCCAGAGAAAGCAATAAAGGATGCTGTCACTCCTAGACAAGCCAAGCTGCAAAATACTCTTAAGACCAGACTAGCTGCCTGGAAGAATCACAGACCAGCTGAACTTCCTAGAAGAGGGTTAGACCAACTGAGGTACCTGGAAAGGGCACTCTCTAACCCATGGAGCTGCCTGCAGGCTGTGCACTGTGCTCCAGGTTCCCAGATTTTGTGAGCTGTCACCCATGCTGGGATGGGCTTTGGAATGCAGCTGACCTTGAGTAATTTCTGCTTCTGTAAGTGATCCCTAACTCATATTCCTGTATTATCTCAAATAAAACTCATTAGTTCACCAAGTTGGGTATTGGTGGTATCCATATTTGGTCTGCCTTGGGCTCCCTTTCTGGGGTGAGTAGACCTGTGTGTAGCATTTCCCAGGAAAAGTTTTGTCACACAACAGTACTCTACAGTTACTGACTCTCTGCACTTGATGATGTATGAGTTTTTGTGTTAACCACTGTCCACTGCACAGAGAGAATCTGATGAAGTCTAATGTACCAGGCTTTTTCTTTTAGGCCACTAACCATATCCCAAATCATGACACAAGACTTATTATTAGTTATATATGCTTGGCCTAGCTTAGGCATGTTTCTGGCTAGCTCTTTTAACTTAATTAACCTGTTTCTCTTTATTTACCTGTGACCTCGGGGCTTTTTTCTTTCCTTCTGTGTACCTTACTTTCACTGCTTCTCATGTCTGGTTGGCTGTTGACATCTGCCTGGTTTTTTACACCGGACATCTCCCTCATTCTCTCCTTCTCTTGTTCTTTTCTTCTTTCTTGACCCTAGATTTCTCCTCCTATTTATTCTTTCTGCCTGCCAGCCCCACCTATTCTTTCTCTGCTTAGCTATTGGCCATTCAGCTTGTTATTAGACCAATCAGGTACCTTAGGCAGGCAAGGTGAAACAGATTCAAAATATCTTTACATAATTAAACATCCTACATCATTAAACAAATGCAGCATAAACAAAAGTAACACACCTTTACACAGTTCAAGTAATACTCTGCAGCATGAACAAACGTAACACATCTTTGCTGAGTTAAAATAATATTGTACAACAGTGTAAGATTAAACAAAGTTCTTGTTTTGGAATCCCTCCTTCAATCTGTTCAACATTTAAAATATGTTTATATAGTGTATAAAAGCAAGGGTCTTAGTTATGGTCTTCAGCATATTCATAAGGGGATTTTATTATCCCTAGTATACAAAGAAAGAGAGTCAGGCTCACAGAACTGAGCACCATGCTCAAGGTCCAGAGATAGAACCCTGGGGTTCTTCACCCCCTTATCCCTTCCTAAGCACACATATTTATTCAACCTTCCCAAGTTAACTGTGCAACCTAGGAGGAGTGTGCTTGATATGCTGAAGCTTGTTAGCAACCGAACAGCACACCAGACTTCCCTGCCCATACCACCTGCTAACCAATGGTGGAGCCACTGATGTGTGGACCCGGAACTTTCTCGACCATATATCACAGCTCGTAGGAGCCTACACCCCGATAGTAACACAACTGCTTTCACTCTGGGTTTCTCAGTCTCCCCCAACCTCACTCTCTTGCTCTTTACGTACCCTGCTCTCTAGCTCGTATTCAGTTATCTTGTTTAGCTGCCACTGGAACAGTCCTGAGCTCTTGTCCCATCTGTGGATGGATTTCCTAGCTGAGAAGCCTTGAATTAGGAATGGCCCCTCCTGTGTTCCACATTGTGGTGCTTCTTCACGGGCCTGCCATGCTCCATCTCCTCTGAGAATTGCATGCACTCCATTGCAAATGAATCCGTGTTTCTGAAATCTGTAATTTTTCAAATAAAGAGCAGATCACCTCTCTTCTTTAAATTACATTTTTCTCCCAAGACAAACCTGGTCTCCTTAGCAATCTTAATAAAATCTGATTTATTTGTAATTAAACCCAGAATTCAGTTAACTAGCCTTTACATTTTTACCCTTGCAGCACAATGGGATAAGAATCTTCTCCACAGAGACTGAGCCTGCGGCAGCTGCACAAGTCCCTGCAAGCAGGTTCCTGTTTAAGCGACACTGAGTCAGAGATGTATTAACTCAGAAGAGACTTGAAGGAGGAAACAAAAAGCCCTTGTCACCTAATGAGTAACTGCCTCAGCTCTATTTGGTTGAAAATGCAGTAACTCTAAAAATAAAACTTACTGTAGAGTGTTCTTCTTTCTTTCATTTTAAAAACCAAACTCTTGAACTTGCCTTTTTGCATTTCTGCATGTATTATTCTCATTATTATTTAAGACAGGTTCTCACTGTACAGCCCCGGTAGCAGGAACTCACAGAAATCTGCCTGCATCTGTCACCCCAGCGCCAGGATTAATTGCATGCACCACTACGCTAGGTTACATCATGTACTATTTTATAAATGGATTTAGGTGTTATTATTTGTAAGGAATGGCTTTGATGAAGAACAGGGAACTCATTCTTTGGGCTCACACATGTGTTGAAATACAAATTTCAGGAAAATTGTAAATGTTCCAGCTTTGTTTTCCATGAAATCGGACTTAGCTTTAATTTTTCACATTGACAGTGGTTGCCTAATAAATCTATCCTATGCCAAATAAAATCCAGATTGTTTTTATCCAAATCTTCAATTACTTTACCATTTTGTACATTTTGATGACATAGAATTCTCCCTTCTATTGATATTTGCACAACTGTATATTTAAGAAAGAGAATTCATTGTGTGATAATGGGAACAGGCTTTACCTGCCCATCTTAGCATCTCTCTGGCATCTGGCAAACTCTCAGACATCCCCTGCCCTAGTCCATATGATGCACTATGGTTAAAATTAGTTTTCTACAATTCAGTTTTGATGAAGTCACTCCTGGGCTAAGGACCTATAATTTGGGGGGTGGGCAGGGGAGGGAGTTCTAATACTTAGAGTTTATAAGAGGCCATGATATAAGAGATGAATAAACATTTATAAACTTTCATGACTTGTAACAATCATTTGATATAATCACGACTTTCTCTCTCTTTTTTAAATTCTTTTCTCATACAATACATCCTAACAGCAATTTCCCCTCCCTCCACTCCTCCCAGTCCCTCTCCACCTCCCCTCTCCCCCAGATTCACTCCTCTTCCATTTTCCTTCAGAAAAGAACAGGCCTCCCAGGGATATCAACTGAACTCAGCTTAACAAGTTACAATAAGACTAGGCATAAACCCTCATATCAAGGCTGGACAAGGCAACCCAGTAGGAGGAAAAGGGTCCCCAAAGCAGGTGAAAGAGTCAGAGACACCCCCTCCACTCCCACTGTTAGGAGTCCCACAAGAATATCAAGCTAACATCCATATCATATTTGCAGAGGACCTAGAGCAGACCCCTGCAGGCTCTGTAACTGTTGCTTCTGTTTCTATGAGCCCCTGTGAGCCCTGCTTAGTTGATTCTGTGGGTCATGTTCTCCTGGTGTCCTTCACTCCTCTGGCTCCTACAATCTTTTTTCTCCCTCTCCTGTGGGGCTCCCCAAGCTCTAAGTGGAGGGACCCGATGGAGATCTCCAATTTGTACTCTTTCTCCACCTATTGTTTTGGCTGTGGGTCTCTGCATCTACTCCCATCGGCTGCCAGAGGAAGCCTCTCTGATGACAACTGGGCTAGGCACCGATCTATGAGTATAGCAGAATATCATTAGGAATCATTTTATTGACTTTTTTTCTATCCTATGTCTCTGGGCTATCTAGCCTCTGGTTCCTGGTCATTCAGGCAGTATTGAGCATGGACTCCCTGTCATAGAGACTTAGCATGGGCCTCAAATTAGACCAGTCATTGGTTGGCCATTCCTGTAGGTTCTGCACCTCCATTACCCCAGAACATCTTGCAGGCAGGACAGATTTTAGGTCAAAGGTTTTGTGTCTGTTTTGGTGCTCCAGTCCCACCACTAGAAGTCTTGCCTGGTTACAGAAGATGGCTGGTTCAGTCTCCGTATCCTCCATTACTAGGAGTCCTCCTTAGGGTCACCCTTGTAGAATGCTGAGAGTTTCTGCTGCACTAGGAAGAACCTATAATTTTCTGTAGTGGTTTCCTGACTCTCACACTCCTGTGCTACCTAGCACACAGAGCCTCTGTGATCTGGTCTCAATCCGCCCTTTCCAGCTTTAGTACAGAAGTATACTCCATTGAAAGCCTTCTCTGCTCCCTCTGGGAAACTCTGCTGGGTTTCCCATTCATTTTGTCCCCACAAACCATAGCGTCTCAAACCCAGTCCACAAAGACATGCTGAACACAGCTTGCTTCTGATCGCGGCAGCACTTTACTTGTCTCTTCTACACAGATGTCGCTATTCCTTGAGTTTTAGGATCAAAGTCTGGCCCCGCGAGTTCTCACAAGCAAGGCTTGCCCACCCATTCCCAGTATGCCAATTAAAGAGACAAGAAACAGTGAAAAGCAAGGGAAAGGGGTTTATTCAGTGTGGTCACCTAGGGAGGAGGAACAAATGCAGAGGCCTGGTGACATCCCCACCATCCCAGAGCCAACTTGGGACACTGACATGAGGTTTAGGTTTGAAATGAGTCCATGAGGTATATACAGCTAAGCAGACCCAGTCAAGACGTGGTCTTACCCATCAGTCACCCATCCTCGTCTCAGGCCCTGAAAAGTGTTTCCCAGAACTGTGTGAAGTCTCTTCTTGGGAGGCAAGCTCTCCCGTGACTGGCACCAGGCTTCAGCTTTTTCCTTCCTTTAGCATGGGGTTCCTGGGAAGTTTTTAATTCTTTGGAGTCTATTGTTTCAAAATTCTGAGAGCTGAAGGGGGCCACAAGTGTCTCTTTAGAACATCGCTTCTCCCAACAGAGTAGAGATGTCATGGCTGTCTGCGTTTGTTTTGTGTCCTAAGTCTGAGGATAATAAGAATAATATGATTGAAAAAAACATGGAGAACGAGACTGGAAAAGCAGAAGTTCGAATTCTGCCTCTGTCATTTGGGAACTGTGTAGGTTTGGAGCTGTCACCTGTGTGTCTGGACTTCCTTTACTTCTTCTGTGAGAAGTTGTGGATTCCTGGGGCTGGGAATATGGCTCCGTGAGTAAAGTATTTGCTGCACAAGCTTGAGGACCACAGTGCAGATCCTCAGCACCCATATAAATGCCAGATGGGATTGGCAACCCATTTGTAACCCCAACACTCAAGATGAGGAGAGACAAGATCCACGAGCAAGCTGGCTATCTAGACCAGCTGAATCCAGGAACCCTCAGTTCAAGAGAGACCCTGCCTTAGTGTGTGTGTGTGTGTGTGTGTGTGTGTGTGTGTGTGTGTGTTTATGTCTCTGTGTGTGTATAGACAAAAAGAAAGACCATTCCAGATCTATTCTCAGCAAACTTTATTAACACATACATACCACATGGGATAGATGTGTTAACTAGATTGGTTCATTTTATATATATATATATATATATATATATATATATATATATATTTATAAAAATCATAACTTGGTGTACCTTAAATACATGAAATTTTATTAATCAGTTATACATTAATAAATGTAGAAAAATAAAACAAACTAATATGAAAGAATACAAATATGAAAAAGGCAAATAAAATATTTATTATTACATTCATTTTTATTTGTGTGTGTGTGTGTGTGTGTGTGTGTGTGTACATGTGTGGGTATGCATATGCCGCAGTACACATATGTAGGTCAGAGGACAGCTTCTGGGAGTCTGTTCTCTCCTTCTATCGTGTGGGTTCCAAAGATCAAACTTAGGCCATCAGACTTGGCAGCAAGTGTTCCCATCTGCTGTGCCATCCCATAGCCAAAAGAAATATTTAATTGAACAAAAATCAGAAAGGTCTGGACTACTAGTTACAGATTTATCATCTAAGATTATTTTGTACTGACACAAAAAGAAATGTGTTAAAATGCACAAGGCATAGTATTGAGTGAGAAAAGAGAGAGAGGTTTGCACCATGAAGATCCAAGACCTTGAAACCACCCTCCCACCCCCTTCTCCCCTAATCTTAAATACTTGATTTTTTTCAGTGTCTAGTAATAACGTGGTCTAGCAAGTTTTGGATAATGCAAAAATATACGAATATAAGGCAGTTCCAAAAGGGATGGTGTCTTCTGTATCTTGCTAAGACCAAGGAACCTACAACAAAAGGTCCCTGCCTAGCCCCCTGTAGACAACATTTGCTGTTAATTCAGCCTCAGAAAAGAAACTACTGTGACATTGTGATAGCCAGCTTCCCCTCGCCCTAACCAAAACCTTCCAACAATCATCTTCAGAACAGAAGGCTGGTCTTCGCTCACAGTTTCCGAGGCCCTCGTTTATGATCAGTTGACCTCGTTGCTCTCAGGCCAGGTGTGAGGCAGCCCTCCATGGCAGAAGCACAGTTTGGAGTAAAACCTCATGTCTGGGAAGCAGATAAAGGGAAAGAGGACAAGACTGGAACCCCATGATTCTTTTCTTCCTTTTTTTTTTTTTTACTTTCTTTTTATTTATTCTTCATGTCTTTCACATCATGCATGTTGATCCCATTCATTTCCCCGTCCCTTTTGTCCACCCTCTGCCCTTGCAACCTTCCCCCCTCCCAAAAAAAATTTAATAAAATAAAAAATTTAAGAGAGAAAAAGAAAGAAAAAAAAAGGAAAAATCTCCTCATGGAAGCTGTAGTGTGATACAATGAGTCATGCAGTAAGCCTTTTATCCATATATATTTAGTTGCAAGTGTTCATTGCAAAGTCTGGTTCGAGGCCTCTGGTTTCTGCTACACTGTTGATGCTGGGCCCTCACTGGGACTCCTCTTGGATATTCTGCTGCTGGCTGCCCTGTGTTGTGGAGATCCTACAGCTTTGGGTCTGCAGGACCAGCCCCTTCACATGCTCCAGCAGATCATAGACAGGGTGGATGTTGGTTGGGCCAACTCATAACCCTGGTTCTGGGCCTGGGAAGTTGTAGGACTGATGAGCCCATCCCTGCCCAGTCTTCTCCACAGGGTGAGCTCTCCAGCATTGCCCTGGCTAGTTCACCCTTTGCAGTGATGAGCAAGGGGTAGCGCCAGATCTCCTGCTTTCACACCCTCAGGGTCGGCTCTCCCACATCCGGACCTTCAGGGCCAGCTCTACTGTGTTGCCCAGGCAAGCTCAGGGGCCAGTCTCCTGAGTGCTGCAGTTAGTGAGGAGCGGTGCCAGCTTTCCCACCTGCCACAGGTGGCAAAGGGCAGAGGCGGGAGAGGAGGGCACATCTCCTTCACCAACACAACTGTATGGCAGATGAAGAGCAGAGCCAGCTCTCCAATGCTCGTATTCTCAGGACCGGCTCTCCGGTGCCCCCATCGACTGTGCTGCCCAGACAAGGTGCAGGGTCCACTTTACCAAGTGCTACAGCTGGTAAGGGGAGAGTCCGCTCCCTCACAGCTGGAGGTGGAAAGGGCGCGCGGGGGTGGGGTGGGGTGGGGGTGGAGCATCTATCTTTTCCTCACCCATGCCACCACATGGCAGATGAGAAGGGCGCAGCCAGCTCTCCCATTCTCACACCCTCAGGGCCAGCTCCTCCACGCCCCTGCAAACAGGGTCAGCTCTATTGTACTACCCAGGTGAAGTGTAGGACCCTCTCTCCTGAGTGCTTCAGCCGGTGAGGGGCAAGACCAGTTCTCCTTAGTATTACTGCTCGTGAGGGAGTGGGGCCAATTCTGTTCAGCCCTATCCTCTCGGCCTTTGGTGGTATCAGGAGCCATGGACATCATCACAGACCATGACTGCATCAGAGCCATGAACCCAGACATGGGCCCCCGGAGTAGCCCAGGCCCAGACATCACCATGGCCCTGGGTGGCAATCAAACCACTCACCTCAGCCTGCTCCTCATCTCCTTCACCTCTCCAGATATGCCTGTCCACGGGACATGAACCATTCTGTCTATCTCTCTTTCCCATACCACATCATACATTCGCTCACCATAATAGTGCCCATCTCTGGGTGCCAAAAGACGCTGGGCAGGTCCAAGTTTTCTCCGCAGAGCCTAGGGCAGACTGGCCTGGGCTGCATGTAGGTTTCTTTGTCCTGCTCAGTCTGACATGATGCTGGGCATCTTTTTTTGTTTTTCGAGACAGAGTTTCTCTGTGTAGCCCTGGCTGTCCTGGAACTTGTTCTGTAGACCAGGCTGGCCTCAAACTCAGAACCCCCCTACCTCTGTCTCTTGGCTGGGATTAAAGGCGTGCACCACCCCCACCACCACCCAGCTATCCCACAATTCTTTACAAGACCTTACCGCCAACGACCTAAAGACCTCCCACCAACACCTGATAGTTATTGTCCCAAGAGCTCTGAGCCGGGATCAGGCTTCAGTCATGTGGGCTTTGAGGAGATGCTCAGTATACACAGGACAGCAGGGCTGGGCAAGTGAGACTATCGATAGCTGAACTCTCCGTTCCTATGGGTGTTTGATTACTATGGCCTTTCTGTAGAACTTGAGCATGCCTAATTCAGGAGGTGGAGAAATAGAGAAGTAAAGAAGCGATTGTTAGGCAGATGTGAGGACCAGAAGTTGGGTCTCCAGAACCATGTAAAATCCAGACAGCTGTGGCAGCCACCTGTAATCCCAGTGTCCAAGGAGCAAGCTGGGTATCTAAACCAGCAGGAATTGGCAAACTTGGGTTTCAGCAAGTGACCCTGTCTCAATAAATGAAAATGGAGCAACCAAGAAGATACTCAGGATCAGATTCAGGTATACGCACACATGCATGTATTCCCATGTGCCCAGACATATAAGCATATATGCATGCACACATGAGCTCATACATGCAAACATGTTTGCATGTACACCATACCACTTCACCCCACTCCCAAACAACACCATTCTAAGAACTTCTTAAACATGTATTTTTATTTATGTGTATGTGTATATGTCTGTGTAAGTACATGCCACATGTGTATGGGTGCCCTTGGAAGCCAGCTGGAGTTACAGGCAGTTGTCTGCTGCCTGTCATGGGTGCTGGGAAACCAAATTTGGGTTCTCTGGAGCCATCTCTCCATCCCCTAAGAACCTATTCTTAATAAATGACTGAATATTCACTCAAAGACTGATGCATACAAATGTGACATGTGCTAGTATTTATTTACATCAGTGAAAATTATAAGCACAGTAATAAAATGGTTAACTAGATTGTGGTGTGGCCACATCGTTAAATCATATAAAGCCATGTAAACCTTGTTTTTCTTTATTGTGGAAGAGCATACAATATGCTAAATATAAAGATGAAGTCACCAGATAAAAGTGAAGTACGATCCCAACTATACACAGAACTGTTTATTCATAGGAAACAACTGAAAAGATTTAGTAAAATGTTAAAAGTAGCTATTACTCAGTTGTAAGTTGTGGGGAAGTTTATTCATGAATATTCACTGAATTTTTATAAAGAATATTTGCTATTTCTATCATTGAGAATTTAAGGGGCTGGAGAGATGGCTCAGAGGTTAAGAGCACTGACTGTTCTTCCAGAGGACCTGGGTTCAATTCCCAGCACCCACATGGTGGCTCAAAACTGTCTGTAACTCCCATTTCAGGGGATAATACTCATGGCAAAACACCAGTGAAAAAAATTAACTAAAAAAAAAGTTAGAGAATTTTTTAAAAAAATCAAGTATTTAGTAAAATCCTTATTACTGCATCTGATTTCAATACTGAGCCAGAAAAGAAGTACATCCTTTATAAAAAAACAACAAACAACAAAGAATTCCCTTATGTAGAGCAGGCTAGCCTTGAACTCACTCCATAGCCCAGGCTAGCCTTGAATTCAAGATCTTTCCAACTCAGCCTTTCAAGTAGCTGGGATTACAGGCATTAGTGCTCTGCACTTAGCTGAAACTAACTTCCTTCCTTCCTTCCTTCCTTCCTTCCTTCCTTCCTTCCTTCCTTCCTCCCTCCCTCCCTCCCTCCCTCCCTCCCTTCCTTCCTTCCTCCCTCTACACTAACCCACATCCCATCACGATGAGCATACTTAAATTTTTTTTAACATTTATTTATTTTGTTTTATGTGTGTAAGTATTTTGCCTACATGTATGTATTTTCACCACATGGATGCAAATGGAGGTGCTTGTGGAGGTCAGAAGAGGACACCTGAAAAAGTTATGGATAAGTGTGAGCCACCACATGGGTGCTGGGAACCAAACCTAAGTCCTCTGTAAAGCAACAATGCCTTTAAGACTGAGCCAACTCTTCACCCCTGGGAGCATAACTTCTTTTCTCTTCTTTTTTTTTTTTTTTTTAGCTTTGTGAAATAGGATCTGTCTATGTAGCCCTGGCAGTTCTAGAACTCACTATGTAGATCAGGCTGGCCTGGACCTCTCAAAAATTCATTGTTCTCCCACCCCCCAAGAGCTGGAATTAAAGGCATGAGCTACGGTGCCCAGCAGGGAACATACTTTTGATGGAACATCCTGTCACTTTTTCTGCCCACTGCTGCTAATTTGGAAGAACGGTACCTCTGCACACACAATCTATTCTGGAAATGACTGAAGTTTGACCACAGGCATCACTTCCTGCCCTCTGGAGATTCTCGACTACAGCAGTAATTCTCCCCAAAGTCAGAAGTCCATCTCCCCCACTGAAGGAACTAAACCCAAAACAAAACAACCCACTTTTTATTTTGAAATAATTAGAGACACAGGAAGTCCCAAATAATGCAGAAATGTCCTTTGCACCCGACACCATTTCCTCTTGAAAGGACTTTTAAATGTAAGTCTGTCTTTGGTTTCACTCCTCTCAGTCATGATAGTGGGAAGCAGACAGTTCTAAGTTCAATTCCACCCCCCTTCTGTTTCTCTAGTTTGAAAACATGGAAATCCCTTTTTTTTCTAACTTCCTGTGGTTCACCCTGAGTCACAGATGTTTGACAAGAAATCCAAGCGCGTTCTGCACTGTAATTCTACTGTTTGGGAGGACACCACATGTGATCATTGAACCGGAAGGCCTCACTTTTCGGGCCAAGACTCACACGCAGACATTCGGCTCTGTCTCTGATGGAAGCAGCTTGACTAGGAAGACACAAACAAATGTAAACACAAAGTCACATCATTTTTCCAAGGTAAGGGTGCAGAATTTTTCTACTTTATGTAATGTGTTTTCTCGGCCAGCTGATTAGCTCAAGTAAACTCAAAGACATGGTAAGTACAGAAGATGTGAATCTGCACATAAGCTGCCCCGAGAGCTAGTAGACATCTTACAGAGTGAACATCAGGATTGTTAGAGTTTTCAAACACTCCTAAGCACTCCACAGCCTGAAGTGTTACTCTAGTTATTCTTTATTAAAAAAAAAAATTCAGGAGTCAGATAGTGGGGTAAGAACCTGAAAGGTCAGAGAAGCAGAGAAGTCACCAGTCCTTCCTACTTGCTCCGTTCCTTCCTCCAAACATAGAGCCTAATCCCCTTCCGCTCCACCTTACTACTTCCTGCCCTATGGTCCTCAGTCTTCCAAAACCTCTGTGGTTGTTTTGGTCGGCTAGTGGCTAACTCCACCATCTGACTCCAAGCAAGCTTTATTTATTAGAACACAATCAAAATTATCATACATTCCCCCCTTTTTGTCTAAAAATATAAAAAAGAAAAAGAAGAAAGGAAGGTTTTAACTAACATAGTAAAACCATATACAAGCTGGGCGTTGGTGGCGCACACCTTTAATCCGAGCACTCCGGAGGCAGAGCCAGGCGGATCTCTGTGAGTTCGAGGCCAGCCTGGGCTACCAAGTGAGTTCCAGGAAAAGGCGCAAAGCTACACAGAGAAACCCTGTCTTGAAAAACAAAACAAAACAAAACAAAAAAACCATATACAATACATACAATAACTATATACACATATATATATAGGTAAGAATTACATTAAAAATGTCAAGTCTATTTGCATTTGACAAATTCAGAGACAATACTCCATTATCTATCCTATTTTGGTGAGTTCAAAGTGTTGTACCAAGTTTACTTTCCATTCTAACTTGTATTACCAACCCAAAACTATCTTTTTTTTTTTTTTCAGGATTTAAAATGTTTTTTTCTTTCTTTTTTTTTTTTTTTTTTTACTTTTATTGATTCTTTGTGGATTTCACATCATACATTCCAATCCCACTTATCTCCCTGTCCCAATGTGACCATCCCCCCTCCCCCCAAAACTATCTTTTTATGTCTCTCAACCTTATGCACTTTACACCTCTTTTGTGAGTTTCTTTTCTGAGTCTGGAAAACTGTAACTATAACTATCCAGCCTTCAACTACATCAGAGACCTGAGAAGGAAACAATATTACCTGAGTAAACTGGAACAACTTTCAAAACAGAAATGACAGAAACACCTGGCTGCCTGCACAGTCACCCAAGGTTCCTCTGTAATGTTGGGGCATCCATCTTCGGCCTACAGGTCTAGAGTATCTGACAGACTTTTCTGTGAAGCAAGATTTTGAAAGACTGTCTTACCTTGTCTTGACAAAATTTTGCAGTCACTTTCTTTTGTGTCCTGCTTGTCTAATTTGGACAATATACTGTCAGTAGTCCAGGCACAGGTAATTTTTTTGCCCAATGGCTAACTTTTGCCACAAAGAAAGTAAACTCCATATGGAGTTTGTTTGATGCCTGTCATCTTCTCTGAAATAGACTGGTGCTGCTAGAAAACATGTCTCATTGTCATTAAAAAAAAATCTTAAATGCCATATTCCATAGATCTCTGAAGTTTTTGAGATCTATCTATCTAAAATATGTCTGTCTATCTAAAATATATCTCTGTTTAACCTTGAAAACATACCTAACATGACTACAATTTTACTGTAATAGGTGACTAACTACTAACCTGCATTTCTTCATTATCCTAAATAGTGTGTAATAATAACTTTCAAGGACTGGAAATTTGCATTACATTGTTAACTGAGCTGTATAGGTACAATACCTTGAACAAGAGTTGGAACATATGTACGGTATGTTCTAACAAAAATAACCCTAAATTTGTATCAATATACAAAAATATCTTAAACAAAAGTAGAAACGTATATATAGTATAACAAAAATAACCTCAGATTTTTATCAAAAAATTTCAAAAATCCATATCAATATAAAATATTTAAGACTAGTAGTTGATTTTTTGTTTTAAAAGTAGGTTTAGAGTTCGAGGCCAGCCTGGTCTACAGAGTGAGCTCCAGGACAGGCACTAAAACTACACAGAGAAACTCCGTCTCGAAAAACAAAACAAACAAACAAACAAAATACAATGTTTAGAGGCTGGAGAGATGGTGCAGTGGTTAAGAGCACTGGCTGCTCTTCCAGAGGATCTGGGTTCAATTCCCAGCACCTACATGGCAGCCACAGCTGTCTGCCATCCACTTGCAGGGGATCTGACACACAGACAAATGTACACACAAGTAAATAAATAAATTATTAAAAAAAGAAGAAAAGAATAGGTTCAATAATCTATTCTTTTATCCTATTTCTGTATCCCCCCTTTTTCTTTTTAGAACAATATCCCTGAATCTATTCTCCTTTGTTCAGTTTTTTTCTGATCATTACCAATAACAACTTGTAACCAACCACCCTAAATGATGGCAAATATCCATAACGCACTGAATGACCAAAAACCACCCACCCCACCTTTTGGGAATGTGGACATTGTGTTCTTAAAATTACTTCCTGTTGTCTGGGCCAACGGCATCTTTAGGGGACCCTGAAAGAAAATTGGGATAATTGTCAAGTCCTGGGAGAGCAAGTTGTATCATCTGTTGTCCTGGGAGAGCAAGTTGTATCATTTGTTGTCTAGTCTCTGTGTAAAACAAAGATGCAGGCCTTATCTTTAGTCCTGGCTAGAGTAGTTTGTGAGGCTGGACCACTTCAGCTAGCCACCTTGAAATTGTCCTGAGCAGTTTGTAGTCCAAAGCCGGTCTTTGGGTGGTGTTTGTCAGCTTAGTGGCATTGCCACAATCCAGGTAGAATCATCATTGTGGGGCCCCATCCTCCTTTTGGAGACTTCAAAATTCACTATTAGGAATGGTTATGGTTCACTGCAGAAAACTTAAACATTTTAAATGTCATATGCAACAGATCTTGAAGAGGTTAAAAGACTACAATTTGCTATGTACATCCAGAGTACAAAACTTAATTTTTAGTTACCTGATAGAGACTCAAACCCAAAATCATGTACAAGAAGCTAGATGAAGCCTTTTTTTAGAATTAGTACTCTATATGATCATTAATATCATGACAAAAAGTTTAATATATATATAAATCTTACAAATTTTGAGATAATATTTATACCTTAAGAAAAGTTTTAAAGAGTCAAAATAAAACCAAAGAATTATGAGATTAGTGGCAATAGAATAGTCCCTTAATTTTGGTTTTAATTCTCTCCCATATCAGGTGGCTCTTCTGACATGAAACAGAGATTTTGGATTTTCTTTTAACAAGCATGCTTGGGTTTAGAGAGAGCCACGCTCTAATTCCAAAGCCAGCTTTAATTTTTAATTGAATTGGGACTACAAAAGGACCATTTGCATTATATATCTGTAGAGAACAGCAGAAACAAACATTTGGGAAAATTTATGAAATTTTATCCTGTTAGAAATGTGATATACCAGTAGGCCAATTTACTCTTTTTCTTGGGACAATTTCTTGGGATTATTTGTCCCTTTTCTTCAGATGTCTCATTTGTCCAGTGGTCTGCAGATTCCTTAGCTGGATATCTTTATTTTTCTGGAAAGACAAAAACAAAACCCTTCCCCAACCCTAACTTTGGGAGGTTCCCTTTTTACAAGTTATACCTGATCAGATGGAAAGAATTTGTTAGTCTTATAAGTTAGTTTAGATTGAATGGTTATGCTGTTTGATGAACTATCACCTCTTCTAATCAAGACGTCTCTATTGTTCAAGTCTAATCTTTATCCATTTTGATGGTATCCATAGCTTTTCTTCTCCTGTGGAAGCAAAAGCAAAACCTCTTTCCCAATGTAACATACAACCCGGTTTCCATTCTGATGGCAACACATCCTTAAAGTATACAGGCTGATTTAATTCAGCAGTTTTTTTTTCTATTATCCAATGTCTCTCTGCAGCTGTTGTTCCTTTCTTATTAGCATTTAGAACATTTAAAGTTAATAAAGCATTGTGCAATCTATTTCTGGGGGTCTTAATCACACCTTTCTGTTTATTAAGCTTATCTTTTAGAGTTTGATTAGATCTTTCTAGAATTGCTTGTCCTGTAGGATTATGTGGTATACCTGTAATACGCTTTATGTTAAAAATGCAAAAAAAAAAAACTGTTTCATTTTGCTAGAGACATATGCTGGAAAATGGTCAGTCTTAATTTGAACAGGTATCCCCACGATGGCCATAACTTTTAATAAATGTGTGATTACAGAATCAGCTTTTTCAGCTCTTAGAGCAGTTGCCCATTGAAATCTTGAA
Source organism: Peromyscus attwateri (assembly GCA_902168425.1). Classification (NCBI taxonomy): domain Eukaryota; kingdom Metazoa; phylum Chordata; class Mammalia; order Rodentia; family Cricetidae; genus Peromyscus; species Peromyscus attwateri. The sequence continues at coordinate 30,899 of CABHPP010146461.1, read as the reverse complement.
TATTTATCTATGTATGGTATACATATTTTAATTTTTCAAATTCTGCAAAATGAAACATGTCCACTTGCCAAATTTCATTTCTTTGAGTACCCTTTGGTTTACTTCCTGTAGGTAGTGGAGTTTGTTTGTATAAAGAATAAGTAGGACATTTCTTTATAATTTCCTTGGCTTATTGCCAAGTGATGGAAAAATCTTTTTTCAAACCCTTGCTATTAACATGGTGCTTCTAATGAAATTCTGAGGTTTCAAGCACATTTCTTACCAATAGCTGGTCAATTTCATCATTACCTTGTACTAGAGGGCTTCATAGACCCATATGGGATCTGATATGTGTTATATACAAGGGATGATTTCTATTTCTGATTATTTCTTGTAATTGAATAAATAACAAAGTTAATTCTGAATTGTCTGGAATAAGTTCAGCAGTTTCAATATGTAAAAGAATTCTTTCTGCATATTGAGAGTCAGTAACTATATTAAGAGGTTCTGGAAAATCTAGTAATACCATGAGAATAGCATGTAATTCTGACTTTTGAACAGAATCATAAGGGGCTTTGAGCCACTTTACTTAAATTTCCTGACTTATAACCTGCCTTTCCTGATTTATTTGCATCAGTATAGAATGTAAGGGCTCCAGAAATTGGTGTTCCCCATATAATGTGAGGAAGGATCCAGTTAGTTCTCTTTATAAACTGAAGTCTCTTGCTTTGGGGTATTTATTGCTAACCCCTCCCAAAAAAATCACAGAAAGCACTTTGCTAATGTTCGTTTTCTGCCCATAAAGAGGAAATTTCAGAAATAGTAAAAGGTACTACAATATCTGCTGAGTCTATTCCTGCTAATTGATGAAGTCTCATTTTTCTTTCAGAATCAGCTCAGAAACACTTTCTACATAGGTCTCTAACTTTTTACTCTGTTTGTGTGGTAAAACTATCCATTCTAAGATATTATCTTCTCTCTGTGTTAAAATTCCTGTAGGGAAATGTGTAGAGGGTAAAATAACTAGAATACAATCAAGCTCTGGATCCAAATAAACCACATGTGCATCCTGTAATTTCTTTTCTACCAGAGCTGGTAGAATTCTCTCTCAGCTTCAGCTGATAATTTTCTTGTACTATTTAAGTCCTTGTCACCTTGTAAGGTTTGAAACAAATTACTCACTTCTTGAGTTGTTAATCCAATTGTCAGCTATAGCCAATTAACATATCACAGCAATTTTTGAAAGTCATTAAGAATCCACAATTGATCTCTTCTGATTTGTACCTTTTGGGGTAGAATTTTTTGTAAACCTATTTTATATCCTAGGTAATTAATAGGATCTCCTCTTTTGTATTTTTTCAGGAGCAATTTGTAATCACCAACAAGGCAAAATATTCTTTACTTCTTCAAACATTTTCTCTAAGGTATCTACATTTGAATCAGCTAGTATGATATTGTCCATATAATGGTAAATTATAGATTGAGGAAACTGATTATGAATTATTTCCAATGACTGTTGTATAAAACATAGGCACAAGGTGGGGCTGTTTAACATCCCTTGTGAGAGAATCTTCTACTGACATCTTTTAACAGGCTGAGAATTATTATAAGTAGGCACCATGAAGGCAAATTTTTCTCTATCCTGTTCTTACAAAGTTATAGTAAAAAGGCAATCTTTTAAATCAATCACTACAATAGACCATCCTAGGTAATAGAGAAGTCAAGGGAATTCCAGACTGTAGAGAGCCCATTGGCTGAATCACCTTATTAGTAGCTCTTAGATCTATTACCATTCTCCATTTTCCAGATTTCTTTTTAATAACAAATACAAGAGAATTCCAAGGACTGGTCGATTCTTCAATATGTTGAACATTTACTTGCTCCTGTACCAGCTGTTCTGAGGCCTGTAATTTTTTTATGTCAAAGGCCATTGTTTCACCCAGACAGGTCTGTCAGTCTTAAAGTTAGGGCTGCTGGTACCTTTGAAGGATCAGCAGCTGTTGTGCCCTGTTTATGTACAACCTGAATGGTCAGTGACTGTTCTTTATAATACCTTTTAATATTCTTCTCAGAAACATATGTTAGTTTATGATTTGTTTGAGATTGGATGAATGTTAATCAAGCATTCCATTGCTGTAACAAATCATGTCCCTATAAATTCATTGCTAAGATAGCCACATATGGCTTTAATTTTCCTCTCTGTCCTTCTGGCCCTATACATTTGACCCATCTTGCGCTTTGTTTTACCTTAGATAAAGTTCCAATCCCTAAAAGCTGAACATTTACCTCCCAAAGAGGCCAATTTGGATGCCAAGGTTCAGGTGCAATTATTATTGTTGCATCTTCCCCTATGTCTACAGGACTCTCAATTACAATATCATTATTCATATTTTTAACTTTGGTCTTAGATCATTTATAGAAGTTTGTCAAAATATTTGCTTTATGGTTTCTCCTGAATTTTTGTTTTATCTTCTAAAGCTGTTCCATCATCCAGAGCAGTATGTTTGTTTGTTTGTTTGTTTTTTATCATAGGCATTAGGTTCTTTAATTGCTCTGGAGAGGAGTTTTCCCCATGGTGACAGGGAATAACTGAACCAAATTTGACATGGGGGCCTGTGAGAGTCCCCCAAGACATTTCCCAATGGCAAATGGTTACCTTGTCTGTTCCTTGTTGATCTGAATTCAGTGGTTCAATGGCAGTCTTTGCTGCACCTTCTAAAGGCAGGGGCCTTCTGTTTGGATTATTCCTAGAAAAAACATTGTTTCAAGGAACACCCTGCCTACAATTCCTTTTTATGTGACCTTGTTTACCACAAGGACCATGAATTTAGCATCTGTTTCACAAAAGGTGAATACATAACATATGAAACTATCACTTCTTTAAATCTCTTCAAATCTAACATTTCTGTATATTTCCAGTTAACTTCTGAATAGCCTTGGGGATGCCTGTCATCTGGTGGTTGTTCTTGAATGGTAACTGGATAAATTAAGGCTGGTTTTCTAATAACCCTGGGCCATTCCTCTTCAGTTTCATAATGTCCTGGTATGGTAACTTCTGCTCTTAACTCCTCTGTGTGTGAATATTCTTCTTAGTTCCATTAGCCTGCCTTTCTAAGGATTTTATCTTATCAGTCAATTTTTCATACTTGTCACTGATATCAAACAACTTTTTTAGGGATAAAATAAGAATTACCAAATTTATAATGGACATTTGTCAATCACAGCTAAGTTGATTATCCCTTCATTTAATTGTTCCATTTTCAAACCATCCATTGTAGAACTATACAGAGACCTAACTCTGTGTCATAATGTTTCCCATTTTTACCATGGTGAAAAAAAAAAACACCTCTTTAACCTCTTCTCTTCTTTCTTTTTTTTTTTTAATCTGATTCTCCCTTTTAAGAATTCCCTGGTGTCTCACCAGATTGGCTGACGATGACAGTGAAGCGTGAGGCTGGCTGAAGCTGCAGCGACTACACCTGGGCAGAGAACACAGGTGGTACAAAGCCTGGCTGAGGACAGCTGCAGTTGCTTGTATGCAGTTGTTGAGCTGGGAGTATGTGGTGGTTGCAACAACAATAGAAGGCAGAGTGGGTATCAAAGCAGCTAACCAGGTGTGGCAGTAGCCTGAGGAGGGGTCCAGAGGAAGTCCATAACTCGTGGGAAAAGGAGCCAAGGAGCCAGCCATCTGAAAGGCAGACACAGGGGAAATTGCTTCTGTGTGTGTGATGGGCAGGAAGTGAGTGCACAGAGCTGCCTGAAGGCAGAGCTGGCTGTTAGTGGGCCGCTAGCTCCAAGGGCCCAGGCACCTGTGGAGTTTGGGGCCTGTGGAGACTGTAGTAGAGGGGCTGTAACAGGAAAGTCCCAGACACACTCAGAAGGCCTGAAGCAAGAGAGGAAAAACCCACAGACTCTGGTGGCCATGACCACAGGCAGCAGCTGCAAAGCCAGGGGCAAGTGGCTATCTCATGATTTCATGACCCATAGTTTGGATGCCACATGAAGCATTACTCTAATTATTCTTTATCAATAAAAACTCAGGAGTCAGATATTGGGGTAGAAGTCTGAAAGATCAGAGAAGTGGAGAAGCCACCAGTCCTTCCTACCTGCTCCATTCCTTCCTCCAAACATAGAGCCAGATCCCTTTCCACCCCACCTTACTACATCTTCTCCTATCTGTCCTCAGTCTTCCAAAATTTTCTGTGGTTAATTTTGGTTGGCTAATGACAAACTATCTTCTGACTCCAAACAAGCTTTATTTGACAGAACACGATCAAAATACCATACAACAGCCCTCAGATGTATTATCTCAAATCACAGACTCACAGAATTTGCAAAACACAAGGCATCCTAAGAATTATGTAGCTCAATCCTTCATTTTATGAAGGACTGCATCTCTAGTGGAAGGGCTTCAGTAAAGGTGTTGGGTGCATCTGGAAGCTGAGTGCAGATTCTCTATCTCCTGTGCTAACAGCAATGATGATGTATAGGTGAAGAGCTCCAAACACATTTTATGTGCTGTCTCTCTTTCATACTCTCTGTGCATACCTCTTTTGTCCTTCCTAAACCAGTTTATATCATTTCTAGAATTCTGTCTTCCTTTAGGGGGTCTATGGGAAACAATTTGTGTAACAGATCCTTGGCTAGCCAGCTCCCAAATAATGACATGGAGACTTCTTATTAATTATGAATGCTTGGCCTTAGGCTTGTCCCAGTAATTCTTATACCTTAAATAAACCTTTTTCTATTAATCTACATTCTGCCACATGTTTCCTCCATTCTATATGTCTGACTTCCTTTGTGTCTTGCTGGTGAATCCACCTCTCTTTTTCCCAGAGTTCCTATCTCTAATGGGAAGTCCCGTCTTATCTCTCCTGCCTAGCTATTGGCCATTTAGCTCTTTATTAAACCAATCAGGTGCCTTAGGCAGGCAAGGTAAAACAGAGACATATCTTCACACAGTATGATAAAATATCCTGCAACAAATTTGTCTCTTGCATGACCATACATCATAGCAGGACAAGTTTCCACCCACTGTTGGATACTATTATTAGCTATAGAGAGGCATCTGCTTCACCTGCAAGTCTACAGAGACAAGATGCTTCATAAAGAAGCAAAACAGCTGGACGAGGTGGCACATACCTGTAATCCCAGCACCGAGGAGGTTAAGAAAAAATATAACCCAGGAGATCAAGGTCATCCTCAACTATACAATAAGTTCAAGGCCAACTTGAGTTACGTGAGACCTTGCCAAAGGCCCAAACAATACAATTTTTTTCTTTTTTAGTTTTTATGCAGACTAATACAAATGTTTAAAGAAATAAAATTTATTGTTACAAGAAAATATTCATAAATGAAGCAATTTCTCAAATACCACACATTCATCATTTATCTTTTTCTTGATGATTTTTTATCCAATTTTCAGGTACTTTTGAGGTAGTAGAGCAGAGGGGAGAACTTAGCAACCATTTGGACTAGGTTATGTGCACACTCCTCTTCTTGGATGATTACTCACTAATTCCAGATGAGGTAAAATGCCTACTAATGCACTTAGCAGCCTGAACCGTTGTGGTGGTTTGAAAGAGAATGACCCCCACAGGTTCATACAGATTTGAATGCTTGGTCCCCAGTTGGTAGGACTGTTTGGGAAGGATTAGGAGGTGTGGCCTTGTTGGAGGAGGTGTGTCACTGGAAGTGTGTGAGTTTGAGGTTTCAAAACCCCACATAACTCCCAGTTATCTCTTTCACTCCCTGCCTGTGTTTGTTATCTCAACTTGTAAAGTCTTCACCACTGCTTCAGTGCCATACCTGCCTACCTGTTGCCACCCTTTCCCTGTGATGGTCACGGACTCACCCTCTACAGCTAAGCCAGTCCCCGGTTAATGCTTTCTTTTGTAAGTTGCTTGACCATGATCTCTTCACAACAATAGAAAAGTAACCAAGATATATCTGCTTGATTTATGCACATACCCCTTTCCAAACAATATACCTAGCAACCTGTAAGCAGCCCAGGGCCCCCATCTGCATCAAGCTGTAGGCACAGACCTCTCTGAACAAGGAATCCATTTCTCTTCTCCTTAATGACCATCCAAAAATTGTGAAATTTTCCATCTTAAAATTGTAACATTCAGGGCTGGAGAGATGGCTCAGAGGTTAAGAGCACTGGCTGCTCTTCCAGAGGTCCGGAGTTCAATTCCCAGCAACCACATGGTGGCTCACAACCATCGGTAATGAGATCTGGCTCCCTCTTCTGGCCTGCAGACACACATGCAGGCAGAACATTGTACCCATAATAAATAAATAAATCTTAAAAAAAAAAAATTGTAACATTCAGTGTTCTTGATCTAGCCTTTCCAATTCCCAGCCGTTATTATTAACCTTAGAAGACTTTTTTCCTTTTTAATTTTTACTTACATTTTTTTGGACACAGGGCTTCCTGTAGCCCAGGCTCATCTCAAACTCACTACATAGCTGAGGATAACCTTGAACTTCTGACCACACACACACACACACACACACACACACACACACACAATTTGCCTCCAAGTGTTGAGAGGTGCCACCACATCCGGTTTAAGATGTGCTGCAGATTGAACCCAGGGCTTCATGAATGCTAACTGGTTTACACCCCTGCCTATAACACTGAAGATTCATAGAATATCCTTGGGACAAACATAAAGAGAAAACATCCCATGCCTAGTGTGTTCTGCAATCAGTCATGAGCAGCCAGAGATGTTAGTGGAATTTCCAGAGGAGTTTTTAGTGATACAAGACAGACTTAGATGCTCTTTTCCTTGGTGTGACAAAGTGTAATCACACAGAAGCCGCAGAGTGGAATATCTGAGCAGGTTGACTCCAACCTCCCCCTTTAAAGACATCAGGTGTCACCTCCATTCAAGGAGCACAGGCTGGAACAAATGTGTCAGTACCCCGGCTGGATCAGTAGGGAAATGCTAAGGCCTAAAACGTGTTCCACTCCATAAATATGGAGTTGTCTTACTCTATGAAAGGTAAGCTTGTGCCTTCAAATGAAGAGGTGGGGAGGGAGGAGGAGGAGGCAGTATAAATGATGTCTGGCCTCACAAAATAACCACGAAGCTCATTTAAAAACATCTTGGCACAAATCAAGCTGGAGAAATTGGGCCTGTAGTTAGAAAACACATCTATTTAAAAACGGCTCTTTCTAAGGAAAGTTTGAAAGACAGAAAAAGCTTTCATCCAAGCATGAGACACCTCATTATTTCAAAATCTAACCAAAGCTATTTTAAATAAGAGTCATTTAATGCAACATGTGCCCACTATGAATGTCTTTAGACTTAGAAAGCAAAATACAGAATATTTAACAGGCCAGTTTCTACAGTGTTTAACAAAGGCAACTGTTGCCTACGATGATGCTAACAGTCTGAAGGAAGATCACACAACCAGTCTGAATATGTCAACCTGCTTTGTTAGAGAAATCTTTAGTAATGTAGTCATCATCTCCCAAAACTGCTTTTCAATGGGCCATAGAAGAGCAAAGATATGACAGTATGATTATGAAGGATATGTTTTTATTTTAATTTGAAAGATTTATCAGAAAATAGACAAATTTTAGTGAAAACAAATGTGCTGTTTTGTTGTGGTGGCTTTCTTTCTTTTCTTTTTTCTTTCTTTCTTTTTTCTTTCTTTCTTTTTTCTTTCTTTCTTTTTTCTTTCTTTCTTTCTTTCTTTCTTTTTTTTTTTGGTTTTTCGAGACAGGGTTTCTCTGTGTATTTTTGGTGTCTGTCCTGGATCTCGTTCTGTAGATCAGGCTGGCCTTGAACTCACAGAGATCTGCCTGCCTCTGCCTCCCAAGTGCTGGGATCAAGGGCGTGCACCACCGCTGCCTGGCAGTTTTTCTTTTCTTAAAATGAATCCTTTAGATTGTCTGTAGGCAAGTCTGTGGGGGTAATCTTCTTGTTTAATGATTGGTGTAGGAAGGCCCAGTCCACTATGGGTAGTGTCACCCCTGGGTAGGTGGTGCTGGGTTGTATAAAAGAAAAGTACAGGCAAGCCACGGAGAGCAAGCCAGTAAGCAGCATTCCTCCTTGGCCTCTGCTTTTCAGTTCCTGAACCAAGTCAGCTGGGAGTCTTTACAGGAATGTGGGTGAGTGCTTGCTTACAGTAACAGAGGAGGCTCGGCAGAGAGCCTGCCTCCTAGCGGGCAGTGTCTCATAAAGAGTGCACCTCTTGAATTCTCTGCACAACTAGCGAGTGGCTTCACTGTGGCGTCTCCTTTCCCAGCAGATGTCCAGGGCTTGTGCGACCTCAAGGAAACGAGAGAGGGGCATAAGTTTCCTGAGCCTCCTGAGCCTTCTGAGTTTCTTGTGACTTTCGTGAGTCTTGTGAGATGACCTGTTCCCTTCAGCAGGAGTGTTTCAGTCGGGAGGAAGCAGCCACATGCCTGGCAGTCACTACTGTGTTTCTCCTCCCCTAACACCTGCCAACCTCATGATCAAAGCTTGCACCCTGAAGCAGCCAGGTCCATTGTCTGCTTTTGATGGCTAGTCTTGGTTGTCAGTTTGATTATTTGTGGAATCAACTAAGACTAAGCAGCGGGGATGCCTGTGAGGGATTCTCTTCACTGGGTCCTTGGAGGTGGGAAGACCCACCTCAAATCTGGGTCACACCTTCTGGTGGCAACTGTCCTAAAAGGACATAGAAGAAGAGAGCTTTTGCTTTTTGCCTGCTTGCCCTCACTCCCTGGCAAGTTCATCATCTATCCTGCTGCTGAGGTAACCCTTTACTAGTGTTGGAACATCCTTCTTCAGGATTCCAGTGTAGATTAAAGAATGTAGCAGCTCTCTAGGAATTCCCTGGAAATCCAGCACCAGATTGGGACTGCTAAAACAGCTAGTCTTGTGGACTGAACAGCTACTGGATCCTTGGCCTTTCCATTGGGAGATAGCCATTGAAGGAGTATCTTGACCATAGCCTGTAAACCACTCTAATAGATCCCCTGTGTGTGTGTGTGTGTGTGTGTGTGTGTGTGTGTGTGTGTGTGTACATACATGGTTTAAATGAGAATGGCCTCCATAGGCTCATATGTTTGAATACTTGGTTTCTAGTTGGTGAAACTGTTTGGGAAGGATTAGGAGATATGCCCTTATTAGAGGAGGTGTGTTACTAACCACACCATTCCTATTCTGTCTCTCTGTCTCTCTGTCTCTCTCTCTCTCTCCCCTTTTGTTGTGGATTGAGATGTAAACTCTCAGCTACTGCTCCAGCACCATGCCTGCCTATTTTCTGCCATGCTCCCCACTGTGATGGTGATGGACTCTAACCCTCTGGAACTGAACTGTAAGAAAAATAAACTTTCTTCTATAAGTTACCTCGGTCATGGTGTCTCATCACAGCAATAGAAAAGTAACTAACATTTTATTGTCTACCTATCTTTCATATATTTATCTATATTCATTTGATCAATTCTGTTTCTTTAGAGAAACCTGAATAACACAGTACTCAAGAAAAATACTCAACACTCTTCATAGGATTTCAAAATAGCCCAGAGCCTTATAACAAAATGTCAAAGCATAATCCAAAATAACAGCATTGGAATAACAACCAAAATCTCAACTCTTGTAGAAAAAGACATTCAGCAAATGCCAACACCAAAATGACACATACATTAGCATTAACTGGTAAAATCTTTACAACAGCTGTTACAAAAATGCTCTAAGAAGTACGGGTAAACATTTTTGAAACAAAATTTTTTAAAAACCAGAGAGAAATGTTCAGTAAGGAAATAGATGTGCTCGGGTTGTAGCTCAGTTAGCACAGTGCTTGTCTGGCACGTATGAAGACCTGGGTTTGATCACCAGGATGGCATAAACCAAGTGTGGTGGTGCACACCTGTGATCCCAGCCCTTGAGAGGTAGACATAGGAGGATCAGAAGTTCAAGGTCATCTTTGTCTATATATTGAGTTTGAAAATAAGGCCACACAAGGAACCCAAAACACAAACAAAACAAAAACAAAAAACTATAAGACTTTTAACAATGAAGCAAATAAGGTAAGAGAGAGGGGGGGGG
>CABHPP010146461.1:7621-20861 GCA_902168425.1 Peromyscus attwateri | reverse complement strand
GAGAGAGAGAGAGAGAGAGAGAGAGAGAGAGAGAGAGAGAGAGAGAGATGGCCCAGCCATTAAGAACACTGGCTATTCTTCCAGAGGACCCGAGTTCAGTTCATGGCAGCTCACAACTGTCTGTAACTCCAATTTCAGGAGATCGAACACCCTCACACAGACACATACAGGCAAAACACCATCATTTTTAGAAAGCCATCTATTTACAAAACAAAAAGGGGGGAAGAATTGAACAAAATTCTATAAAGACAAATTAAGAAAAATGGTCCCTGTGTCCAAAGAGCTTTCAATCTAATCAAAAGGAAAAGATACTGAAAACTGTCAGAATTTGTAAGAGAACCAAGATCCACATTAGCATTAGCAGACTGGAATCTGGTCACAGATGTCATCAAACTCGGAGTACCTACTAAAACACAAAAGTCATAGCAACATGTTAGGGAAGTCTGTGACAGATGCAGGAAGCAGGAGGTGGGCGTGGCCAACTCAGGGAGCCGAGGCTCACCACAGCTCTACTGTAGCACCAGGCTGGCCCCAAATGGCAGACACAGAAAATCATGACCGCTCCATTTCTTTCTTGCAAGCACTGAGGGCTGAACTCCAGGATGATGGAAGCTTCAGGGCCAGGCGTGCACTAAACAGTCAGGAGGGAACAGGGGAGGGAGAGTTACACTTGACTGAGTTTTAAAAAGAGTTATTTTACTTTATTTACGTGTGTTTGTGTGCGTGGGTGGGTTTGTGCGTGTGTTTGCAGATGCCTGAGGATCCTCTGGAACTGGAGTGGCAGGTACTTGTGAGCCACTGGACTTGAGTGCTGGGACTGAACTGAACCTTAGTCCTCAGCAAAAGCAGCAAACCCCTTAACTGGTGGGACATCTCTCCAGCCCTGACGCTGTTTATTTGTTTGCTTAATGGAGACATTCCCTGAAAAGGCTTCTGGTGTTATCTTGGCCAGTACATAGTTACCTCCCCATAGTTGGTCTCAAGGCAAATTGCAAACTGCTTCTTCATGATGGACAACCAGGTGTATATCAAAAACCTGGGAGTTCCAATAGGCAGACTGAGGACAAAGGAGTCTCCATACTTACTTCTCTATAGAAATAACAAATTAAGGGTTGAGTGAACAGTGAAGGGCACAGACCTGCAAAAATGGAGGCTGGTCAAATGGGAAGTACAGAAGTTGTTCCACTCCTTCTGCAGAAGGCCCACACCTGAACCAGGCTTTTCTCTTTGGGGCCACCAACCAGCTCCCAAATCATGACACAGAGACTTCTTATTAGTTAGGAATGCTCAGCCTGGTTAACTCTTTTCTTGGTAGCTCTTATTACTTAACTTGTTTCTCTTAATCTACATTTTGCTTCAGAGATTTTTACCTTTTTTTTTTTTAACTTTCTTTATATCTTACTTTCCTGCTGTCTCTGTGTCCGGCTGGACTGGCATCTGCCTGGCTTCTGGCCCCAGGCACCTCTCTCATTCTCTCCTCCTTCTCTCTTAAGCCTAGATTTCTCCTCCTATTTATTCTCTCTGCTCGCCAGCCCTGTCTATCCTTTCTCTGCCTAGACCATTCAGCTCTTCATTAGACCAATCAGGTGCCTTAGGCAGGCAAGGTGAAATAGCAACACATCTTTACATAATTAAACAAATGTAGCAGAAACAAATGTAATACACCTTTACACAGTTAAAGTAATATTCTGCAGCATAAACAAATGTAACACATCTTTGCCTAGCTAAAATAATATTCCATAACACATATCAGGCCTGAGCTTTGCAGTGAGATACTTACAATGTCAACTATTGCTCTGCCCTGTACCATCCCGTGTCCTGAGCTGCTTCTGTGCCTCACACTTCAGAATCCAAAGAAGCAAAGCTATTCCTCCAACCTGGAACCTGGCCTCACATAGTTGTCTACAGCAGTGGCATCAACACTTACTGAGTCTTTCTGTGCCCCATAACCAAGTTTCAAGTCAGCCTCACCTGCTTCTGGGTTTCAAGTCCCACCACCATCTGTATCCAAACTCAGCACTTCTGTGGCTTCTTGTGTGATTATATGGCAGATCCAAACCCAGAGCAGATCACCTTAGCTAGGACGTCCCTCCATGAGGGAAGAAGAACACAGTAGCAGGATGCCCTTACCATCCACTATTCTATTGCTAGTGAATTGCCCACCTACAATGTCTCTCTCTGTCTTTTCTCTCCTCCCTTCTTCCGATTGCACTTAGCTGGCTAGTATATTTATTGAATAAACTCAGTGATAACTGACTAGGTGATGGTAGCCTTCAATGAGGCCTTCAGGTGGCCTTCGAAATTTCGCTTTTGAAAAGACTCTGAACTTCAGTGAATTCATCTGATGAGGTGGCATATGCCACATCGCCACCCAAATACACATACTTAAAAATAAGTCATAAAAAATTGCCGGGCAGTGGTGGCACATGCCTTGAATCCCAGCACTTGGGAGGCAGAGGTAGGCAGATCTCTGAGTTCAAGGTCAGCCTGGCCTACAAAGTGAGTTCCAGGATAGTCAGGGCTACACAGAGAAATCCTGTCCCAGATAACAAAAACAAAAACAAAAAAATCTTTAAAAAAGAAGACATGAAATTGGAGGACAAGGGGAGGTGAGGGTAGATCTAGGAGAACTGGGGGTGAACACAATCAAAACACATGTCTGAAATTCTCAAGAATTAAACAAATCATATTTTTAAAAATTAAATACAAAGTAAGCAGAATAACAAAATTAAAATTTTAGTAGAATTTTTTAAATAAAACGGTTCAATTAGGCCCTTGTCTCAAAAGAATATAATTTACAATGTTGAAATAACAAAGCCAGGATTCTCAAACCCAAAAGATGTTTATTACATTTATTGATTTTTCTGTGTGTGTACATGTGTGCCCCTCAGCATGTTCGTGACAGTCAGAGGACAACTTGCAATGACAACTTTTGAGAGTCCTCTCCTTCCTCCATGTGGGTGCCAGGATGGAATTCAGGTCATCAGGTTGGGAGCAAGTGCGTTGCCTGCTGAGCTGTCTTGCTGGCCCAGCATCTTACCTAATTGTATAAAACAATGGGGGGAGGGGGGCTGCAGAGATGGCTCAGCAGTTGAGAACACTAATTGCTCTTCTACAAGATCTTGGTCCAATTCCCAGCACCACATGGCAGCTCATAACCATCAGTAACTCCAGTCAGGTGATCCAGTGCCCTCTTCTGGTGTCCACAGGTACTGCACACATATGGTACACAGTTATACATGCAGGTAAAACACCTATACACAGAATAAAAATAAAGGATGAAGCTCACTGTAAGGAACATGTAAGACCTAGGGTGAACAACCCTGGTCAGGAGTGATAAGCAATAGAATGATGTAAGTAAACCACAAATGGAGTAGTGATAAGCTATAAGCTATGTGTGGAAGTAGGGATAAGACTAGAAACCTAGCCAGAAAAGAATATAAAAGATGAAGCCTCAGACCCGACCAACAGAGCTCATCAGGCCCTCACGTGAGACGACTCTCCTCCGCGAGAGACGTGAGATCCTGTCCCCAGTGCAGACGTGGCTGACCTGAGGAAGGCTGACCCAAGATCCAGAGGAGCAGATGTGGCGAGTCCGGACCTGTACACCTGGAGAGGTACTCCCGCTTCCATTTGGAAGACGGGATAAATATTGCTTGTAATCTTACTGTGTGAATAAATGAGTGTTATACCAAGTCTGAATCAAGAGTGATTATTCCTCTCCGGTAACCGGGGTAGTGCTCACCACACTCACTTAGGTGAGTACTTGCCTTGTTCACATGAAGCCCCAAGTTACCAGGTATAATGGTACATAACTGTCATCCCAGCACTCAGAAGGTAGAGACAGGAGGATTGAAAGTACAAGCCATGCTCTGCTACATAGGAAGTTTAAGGCTAGCCTGGAACACATGACACCCATCTAAAATGAAACAAAAATGGATTTCTGTGTGTATAAGAAGCTAAGAATATGGAAACATGTAATAAAGCAGACAGTACAAAATATTCAACAGAGTAGGTGTGATGAATATGTAAGTGAGCATGAGAGTTTTTTTAAATTAATTTTTATACATTTGTAATATTCATAACAAAATGCTGGGAATAATTTTCTGTTATCAGGTTCCTAGTCCATTTAATCACCCTGTTCTTCATGAAGGTTGACATTTCAGTAGCTTTGTTTATTTATTAATAAAGTGCCTTGCTATGCTCAGCCTTGGTAGGTGTGGTGGTTTGAAAGAAAATGACCCCCAACAAGAGTGACATTATTAGGAGATGTGACCTTGTTGGAGTAGACATGGTCTTGTTGGAGGAAGTGTGTCACTATGGGGGGGGGGGGGCTTTGAGATCTTCTATGCTCAAGCTACACCGTGTGAGACAGACCACTTTCTGTTGCCTGCAGGATGAAGATGTAGCTCCTTCTCCACCTTCAGCTCCTTCTCCAGCACCATGTCTGCCTACATGCCTCCATGTCCTGCCATGATGATAATGGACTGAACCTCTGTAAGTCCTTGCCATTAAAAGTTTCCTTTTAGAACAGTGGCTGTGGTCATGGGGTCTCTTCACAGCAATAGAAACCCTAACTAAGACAGTGGACCTCCACTTACTATTGGTAAATGAAGAGCATTTTGTTGTTCTTTTCTTTTCAATCTGCTTATTTCTATTCTCAGACTCTTACAATTAACACTGTTGGAGTGTGCTATCTCACAACCTTGGCTTATCCAGGGCCAGGCCTCAGACAATATGGTTGCATTGAATGATACATTAAAAGGCAGTGACTGTGAATTTGGTGTAAAGCAGAGACCAAACTTGGAACTTTCTAGTATTTTCCCTTTCACATCTGTGCCTTCATATTTTTTTTTTTTTTTTTTTTTTCACATGCAGCTCAGGCTGGCCTAACCAAGGATGACCTTGACTGTGGATCCTCTTGCCCCAGTTTCTAAATGTCATGTTTACAAAGGTCTGAACCCAGGTCTTCCTGAGAGCTGCAGTAGAGATTTTTAAACTGACCGAAAGGTTAAATTGATTGCTTTGATCAAATAGAACATTTTAAGTCATGAAGTTGAGACTGAGTGAGAAGTCCTCCAAATGTTAAGAAAAGCTTTCAGATCTGCTTGGGATAATATCCCGAGTCAAAAGTAACATTGAGGAAGATTTGAAAGAGGAGGGAAAAAAACTTCATGATTTTGCTCTACAAAACCCATCTCCTTCATAAAGATGGTCGACAAGGGAAAGGAGAGTACACACATCTGCAGGAATGGCAAGCCAAGGCGGAGTCCTTCATGCTTGAAGTGGTTCAGTGTCCCGGGAAACAAGCTGTGCTCAGTCCACGGGCATCAGACAGCATATTACTTGCTTTGACAAAAAATTTAAAAGGAAAAAAGGAAAAAAAAAACAGTCAAGCAGGGATCAATGGACAACACTTCCAAGTGAAAGCTTTGTTAGAATATCACAAGATACCTCCACTGACCCCCCTACACACACACACTGAAGAAGGGTGTGTCCAAGATCAAGGTTGATTGTTTAACCCAGAGAGTGAAGAACTTGTGAAGGTTAGCCACTGCAAGCCCACAGCCAAGGTGAAATGTAACTGCGAAACAAATCTCTTATTGTTGCGGTTCTAAGAAATGAAAAGTGTGGTCCATTTCCAGAAGTGCCTTGAGTCAGTGCAGGCTCAGCTACAGGTGAGCAGAAAATACAGGAGCCCTGCTAGAGTCTAGTGACCAACTTCCCAACCCCCAGCCCCAGTCCAGCTTTCCCAACACCCTGAATATGTGACAAGGGCAATCATAAACTCTAAAATAAACAAGGTGTGAAACTTAGAGACAGCCCTTAACATTGAACTGGCATCACTAATGTGTTCCTGTGCCTTTCCCACAGTTGTGTATGTTGTGGGATCTCAGATCATGTCATATTCACCCTGGGCTTGGCATATAGTTGATGCCCAGATTGTTAGTGTTAACTGAATGGCTGCCCACGTGCTCTGGTTATTGGAGGATGTGAAGACTGAACAAGATGAAGGAGTTTTGACACAGGGTGGTTAGGAGGACTGAAGTACTGCAAGCGGGAAGCAAAACTGCAAGCAGGAAGTTTGAGAAGGCTGATGCTTCTGTTATCCCTAGTGAACCGTAGCTGACAGTGACCCAGTGGAAGAGACGAACGCAGACACTAGTCTGTCCTCACAGGTCTGTGGCGCCATGGGAGATGTGTGGGCTGAGCTGAGTCAACCCTGGTAGAGTAGCCAGGGTGCGGTGCTGCCAGAGTGACCCTCCTCTTAGAGGTGTGGGAGAGAGGGATGGAGGGCTGAAACCGATAACTGAACAGAGTTAATAAAAATGGAAACTGAGTGCTTCTACTGTGGCATATCCTCCTATGGCTTTAGACTTGGTGTCTTGTTAATATTTTACATATTTAATTAAAAGAAAAGGTGATGTTAATAACTAAAAAAGAAGTAGAAATGAATGCTGTATTAGCTAGTTTCCCATCACTACAGTGGTGTAGCTGAGACATTCCGCAAATAAAGAGAATGAAATGGCTTTATTTGGGTCAGGATTTACTGAGACTTTAGTCCATGGCAGTGGCCTTGTGACTCTGGGTCTGTGGAGAGGCACCATGTGTGCATGCGAACCACCATGATGATAATGGACTGAACCTCTGAACTGTAAGCCAGCCCCAATTAAATGTTTTCTTTATAAGAGTTGCTGTGGTCATGGTGTCTCTTCACAGCAATAGAAATCCTAACTAAGACAGACCTTGACTCAAAATAAATGTGGGTGGTTGCTAAGGAACAACATTGGAGATTGTCCTCTGGCCCCACATGTGTGTGCACACACACACACACACACACACACACACACACACACACAGAGAGAGAGAGAGAGAGAGAGAGAGAGAGAGAGAGAGAGAGAGATCCTTTAATGTTAAATTTGAATTGTAATCTGTATTTCCTAGATTTGTCCAGTGAAAGAGCCCAGATATAAAGGCGGCACAGTTGTGGCCTTTAAGTACCACTTCCTACTAAAGCAACCATGGAGACATGAGTGATTTTAGGTCTCTAAATATAAACAGACAACACTGTGCTTCCCCACTGAGGTCAGAAAGACCATGACACTGAAACCAAATCATCATGGCTTAGCTGATGAGGACGGAGAGTGACGCAGAAGCAGCCAATGTTGGAATTTGTATTAAATTTGGGTGTTTAATGTTGTGTTTATTTGCAGTTTTTTTTTAGTGATAAAGTTTATTTTGAAAATCAATCACCCTGTAAAATCACAACACCCGTTTGTTAGTTTAGAAAGAGAAGTAAAACTGGGTATTTATATTTGCTTCGATGTCTGTGGACAGGTCTGGGGAAACTGACTGAATTCAAGGCAGAAGTAGCTTGGTGAGCCACCAAGCCCAGCCACAGCTCTTAGATGATCCTGTCACTCACCCGCTGCAGGCATCTCCACAGCAGGCCTCAGGGAGCAATTGCTGCTGGTGGAAAATGTTTGCCCTGTCTCACATGGTACCCACTCAGCTGCTTGCAGGTTCTCCTTCACCGTGTACTTCTGCCGGTCACCCCGTCACCCCCCTTCACGTCATAGCCTCTTTCTTTAGCTTTCAGACTAGACATCTCAGACAGCAAAAGATCAAATGTGTCTTCTCAGAAGTGTTAGCTTGCAACACTGTTACCAACATTTCCCGTGAAACTTTCAAAACCTAAAGACACTGAAATGGAAAAGCAGGTAAGAGAACCATCAGTGAGCGAAGAGCTAGCTCGAAAGCCTAGGTTACCTGCACCCTGTTGCACCTGTTTCTGTCACCTTGCTGTTTGATAGGTGCTGAGTTTGCAGCCCTGGCTCAAAGGTGTAGCTAGAGTTTTCCTGCCTGGCCCACAGTCAGGATAAATCTCTTTCACCTGCCAGTCCCACAGCCGCTCAGACCCAACCAAGTAAACACAGAGACTTATATTGCTTACAAACTGTATGGCCGTGGCAGGCTTCTTGCTAACTGTTCTTATATCTTAAATTAATCCATTTCTATAAATCTATACCTTGCCACATGGCTCGTGGCTTACCAGCATCTTTACATGCTGCTTGTCCTGGCGGTGGCTGGCAGGCAGTGACTCCTTCTGCCTTCCTGCTTGCTCTTTTAATTCTCTCTGTTAGTCCCGCCTATACTTCCTGCCTAGCCACTGGCCAATTAGTGTTTTATTAGCAACACATTTGCCATACAGAACATCCCACAGCACAAAGGTGCATGTGTCAGCTGGATTCCAGTGACACATTCAGTAGTTAACTTCCGGAAGTAAAGATGTCCAGAAGCATCCAGATTTCAGGCCAGGGTAGAGTATCTCCCTCATGGACTACTACTTCCTGATGAACTGGTGAAAGCCATGACCTGAAATGAAAGAGACCTGCAACCTGAGTCAGGGGAATAGCTCCAGGACAGAGGTGAAGAAGAAACACCAGGGTGGGTTTCCTGTCCACTTCATTAAAAAAAAAAACAAAAAAACAAAAATCCTCTTTTTTCCTATTATTTTCAGGCAAGAATTCTGTCTTAGTTAGGGTTTCTATTGCTGTGAAGAGACACCATGATGAAGACAACTCTTATAAAGGAAAACATTTAATTGGGACTAACTTACATTTCAGAGGTTTAGTCCATTTTCATCATGGCAGGAAGCATTGAGGCATGCAGGCAGACATGGTGCTGGAGAGGTAGTTGAGAGTCTACATCTTGATCTGCAGGCAATAAGAAGAGAGTGAGACACTGGGCTTGGCTTGAGCATCTGAGACCTGAAAACCCATCCCCAGTGACACACTTCCTCTAACAAGGACACACCTCCTAATAGTGCCACACTCTATGAGCCAATGGGGGCCATTTTCATTCAAACTACCACATTCCACTCCCTGGCCCCCATAGGCTTGCCATACCATAATGCAGGAATACATTCAGTCCAACTTCAAAAGTCCCCACAGTCTATAACATTCTCAACCCTGTTTAAAAGTCCAAAGTCCAAAGTCTCTTTTAAGATTCATGGAAATCTCTGAACTGTAATCTCCTATAAAATCAAAATCAAAAAGCAGATCACATACTTCCAGCATACAATGGCACATGACATACATTACCATTCCAAAAGGGAGGAAAGGGAGCATAGTGAGGAATTAGTGGACCAAAGCAAGACTGAAAACCAGCTGGGCAAATTCCAAACTGCATCTCCATGTCTGATGTCAAAGTACTTTTCAGATCTCCAATTTCTTTCAGCTTTGTTGACTACAACACACTCTTTCTCTTGGGCTGGTTCCACTTCCTGATAGCAGCTTTCCTCAGTAGGTATCCCATGACTCTGGCGTCTCTGATGCAATCCAGGCTTCAACTTTACAGCTTCACACAATGACCCCTCTAGGCTTCCATGCAGGGACACTCCTGACACACACACCTGACCTCAGTGGCTTTCCTTAGTCTTGGAGGGAGAGTCTATAACCCTTTTCTTATATCCTTGACTCTAAAGTCAGAACCACATGGCTGAAGCTGCCAAGTTCTACTGCTTTCTGTGTCTGGACTTGGCCCCCTCATTCAAATACATTTTCACCGTTTTCTGTTTTCAATGGTTTCCTTTACTATCTAAACTCAGCTGTCCTGGAACTTGCTCTGTAGACTAGGTTGGCCTTGAACTCTGAAATGTACCTGCCTCTGCCTCCCCAGTGCTGGGATTAAAGGCCTGTACCATCATGCCTGACCCTAAACTCTTTTTTTTTTTTTGAGACACGGCTTCTCCATGTAGCTTTGGTGCCTGGCCTGAATCTCACTCTGTAGACCAGGCTAGCCTCGAACTCACAGAGATCCACCTGGCTCTGCCTCCTGAGAGCTGAGATTAAAGGCATGTGCCGCCAGGCGGTGGTGGCACACACCTTTAATCCCAGCACTCCGGAGGCAGAGGCAAGCGGATCTCTGTGAGTTCGAGGCCAGCCTGGTCTACAAAGTGAGTTCCAGGAAAGGTGCAAAGCTGCACAGAGAAACCCTGTCTTGAAAAACCAAAAAAATAAAATAAAATAAATAAATAAATAAATAAATAAATAAATAAAGGCATGTGCCACCACCACCCAGCTCCTAAGCTTTTCTTTAGTTCCTTTTCACAAGTTGGAAGCTTAGCTACTTGCCTTGAGGTCACCACTCCCTTTATTCCTTGTAGCATTAGGCTTTTATTCAATATTTCTCCTTGAACACGGGGTTTAGTTCTACTAAACTTTCTGGTGCACCTTTGCTCCTCAAACTGTACAATTTGTATTTTTCCTTGTTCAGCTTGCTCCTTTTCATTATATATCTGCATAAGACTGCCACTAACAACCACACAATACAGTCAATATTAGGTTGTTTTGAAATGTACTTTGCCAAAGCTGTTAATCCACAGCTCTTCAATTTAGCTTCAAGCGGTTTTTTTTTTTTTTTAAACAAAGGCAGAAATTGACCACATTCTTTGCCATCCAAAATATCACAAGAATGGGCTCTAGGCCACATACTAACATTCATCTTCTCTGAACTCTCTTGAGCCATCCCCACACAGTTCAATCACCCTCAACACCACTGTCTTCCGTGCACCTACTAGTATGGCCTGTTAAGCCCTGTCCAATCGCTTTTCTAATTCAAAGTCCCAAAGTGTTTCATATTCCTCCAAACAAACATATGGTCCAGCCTATCACCATAATACTCTAGTCCCTGGACCAGCTTCTGTCTTAGGGTTTCTATTGATTGCTGTGAAGAAACACCATGACCATGACAACTCTTATAAGGAAACATTTAATTGGAGCTGGCTTACAGTTTCAGAGGTTTAGTCCATTTTCAGGAAGTTTAGTCCATTGGCAGGAAGCATGGCAGTGCGCAGGCAGACATGGTGCTGGAGAGGCAGCTGAGAGTTCTTCATCCAGATCTGCAGGCAGCAGGAAGAGAGTGACACTGGGCCTGGCTTGAGCATTTCAAACCTCAAAACCCATTTCCAGTGATGCACTTCCTCCAACAAGGCCACCCCACCTAATAATGCCACTCACTGTGAGCCTATGGAGGACATTTTCATTCAAACCAACACACTCTCTTTATGTAGTCCTGGCTGTCCTGGAATATGCTATGTAGATCAGGGTGGCCTTTAACTCACAGAGATCCATCTGCCTTTGCCTCCCAAGTGCTGGATTCCTGTCCCGTTTACTCCATTTTTCCTTCCTTCCTTCCTTCCTTCCTTCCTTCCTTCCTTCCTTCCTTCCTTCCTTCCTTCTTTTTTGAAACAGAGTCTGATATGGCCCAAGATGACCTTGAATTTGCTATTGAGCCAAGAATGACCTTGAACTTCTGCCTCAGCAGGTGTGTATTAGGATTCTGCCACTCCTCCAGCTACATGACTGCACATGTGCAGTGCAGTAGCTAAGTAAGGGGTCTTATGTCTTCCATTATCAGTATGCTGCGTGATTATGTAATGCGCGCATCCTGGTCACGCGCACACGTGATGTAGTTCGGTAAGCCCGCATGCGCATGTGCAGGGAAATTCTTAAAAAGCCGGTCACAGACTCCTCCCTTCTCTCCTGCTCTCTCCTCCCCCACCTCCCTCTCTCTCTCCCTGTACATGTCTTTCACAGGCCTGGTCACTCTCTTCTGTCCCCCCTCCTTTAATAAAGCTCTGATACTGGGTTTTGTTGTGCTTCGTGACCTTTCCTTGCAGAGTAAAAGTGCTTCTTATTTAAAACCAACAGTGTGTACTACCTGCCCTGATCATGATGCTGGAGATCAAACCGAGGGCTTTATGCATGTTAGGCAAGCTCTCTAACCACTGAGCTACATCCCCAGCTCAGTTTTTTTTTTAAATAAATCTTTTTAAGATTTATTTATTTGATGGATGGACTAATGGGTAAACTGCAGGACTCACTGTCACACCGCAGCTTCCAGAATGTGTTTCTTCGCATTTTTGTTTGTTTGTTTGTTTGGTTGGTTTTTGGTTTTTCTTTTAAATTTTGTTTTGTTTTGGGGGGAGGGGGGATGGTCACATTGGGACAGGGAGATAAGTGGGATTGGAATGTATGATGTGAAATTCACAAAGAATCAATAAAAGTAAAAAAAAAAAAAAAGAATTAAGAGATGGGAGATGGTCTCGAAAAAAAAAAAAGATTTATTTATTTATTTTATACAGATGTGTGCTCTGTCTTCATGCAAACCAGAAGAGGGAATCAGATACTATTACAGATGATTATGAGCACCATGTGGTTGCTGGGAATTGAACTCAGCACCTCTGGAAGAGCAGTCCGTGCTCTTAATCGCTGAGCCATCTCTCCAGCCCCCCACCCCAGTTTTGTAAAATGCATTTCCCCTTTATACAAGGGAGAACTGGCCTTTCTGGAGAAAGGTCCTTGAAAACCAGACACCATGAAGCCGTCTCTAGGGCATCTTTCCCACCTGGTGTCCTGGTTGAGCCTGCACACCTTTTCCTTGCCATACACCGAAGCTACCGACAGGGGCATGCCCCACGTGCCCCTCGTTCAGGCTGAAACCGAGTTATTTTTTATCTCTGCTACAGATGTTAGCCTGTTTCCATTTTTAACTCTGATGTCAGCCCAGCACTGGTTGCCCAGGAGATAAGAATCTGGGCACCTAGAGAAGAGTGGCCAGAGGGGCGGTGAATTTTGTTTTCTTTGTTGTCCTGCTCACTCACAGCTTCCAGCTCACTCGGACTCACGATAGATCTATTGTCACAGAGGCAAGCAGACGTGACTGGTCCTTTCCTGGGTGGCAGCATCTGGACCAGCAGGGGTCTCAATAATGACCTGGCCTCTTCTCAAGTTCCACATACTCAGAGGAGCCCACTCAGGCCTCGCTGGCCTGGTCAAGGCTCACTGAGCACTCTGGGGGCCCGAGCTCATGCCATGTCACATTGTCCTCTGCTGCACTGTTCCATGTAGTCCAGTGCTTGGTTAATGCCTCTGTCTGTGGCTATGAGGGTAGGGACTGACTGATTTTGAGTAAGAACTGTTCCCCAGCAGATGCAAGTGTTTGAACACTTGGTCTCCAGCAGGAGGCGCTGCTTTGGGAGGTTGGAGCCTTTAGGAATGGGAGGAGCCAAGATGAAGGAAGTAGGTCTCCGAGGGTGTGGTCTTGCCTGCTACCAGGCTCTTGTCACCATGCCTTCCCACTGTGAAGGACTGTACCCTCACACCATGGCCAAAATAACTGCTTCCTTCTTCCTTCCTTCCTTCCTTCCTTCCTTCCTTCCTTCCTTCCTTCCTTC
>CABHPP010146460.1:60311-77400 GCA_902168425.1 Peromyscus attwateri | reverse complement strand
AAAAAAAAAAAAATGCCCCTCAACACACACACACACACACACACACACACATTTGGTTTCTCCCTAACACGAGCCTTCCTTTTTTGAGGCCTAAGACACAAAGACAAGACCAGGGTTGAGAAGTTTTGCTTTTATAGACGTTAAAAATGGTGAAATCTGATGGAATCATCTCAGCTTTTTTCTTGGCTCACAAAAGTATACTGGATAAGGTCCCAAATTATTATCCAGAATTAGATATAGATAGATAGATAGATATAAATGTAGATCCTTTACATATATATTCTTCACACACACACACACACACACAAATACACACACTCAGGCATAAACACTCAAACATGCACACGTATCCTTTAGGATTTAGAAAAGCTATACACCAGGGGAGACTTAGAGGCGGCGGGGCTGGAGAAAAGGCAGACTGCCTCAGAAACCTGACAAATATAAACAAATATCCAGGCCCACTGTGATTTTCTTTCAAGTTTTCTCAGCTCTTCACAAATACCCCTTCCCCTTTGATCAGTTTCTTCTGAAGACTGGGGGGACGATGGAACAGGCGTCCTGCTGCTCTCTCCCATTTTATCTCGTTAGACCCTCTGCTCATCAGGAGAAGGCCACTTGGCCAGGGGAACCCATAGCTCCCTCCTGGAATGTGCTCTCTACAGTACTGCTGTCAAAGAAGACTGATGGCCTCTCTGGAGTGTGAAGATAAACAGGTTTCTCCTGTCTACAGAGCTTGTTCCCAGTGCCACCCATCCACTCCTGCTCTGCAAGGACCCTCCCTGCGTTAAAAATATCCCCCCAACATGATACTCCTGCACAGGGACTCTCTCTAGGGTGCCATATACTTCTAGCACCCCTGAAGGGATTAATATAATGCAGGCTCTTAAGAGGACACAATGCCAAGACAAGGTGCCGCCACAGTGGGTGAGCAGAGAGACGCACACTGTCGTTCTCTGAGGTCACAATGGATCTGCCACCACACCGGCATGCATCCATCACACATAGAAACACATGCAAACACACACATGCACACACACAAACATATGTATACTCAGAGACACACACCAGAAACTTGCACATACACATGTACACACAGAGATAGAAACATACAGACATACCCAGACACACACACACACACCCATGGACTCTGAAAAACACTCATGCACGCAAACACAAACACACACTCACTCGTCTTGCCAAATCTCCCTGACAGTATCTGATTCCAGCCTCTTGCACGGGGCCCTCCTTCCTCACTCACAGAGGGGCATCTTCTGGATTTATTTGCTCCTGTGATCCAGTGGTGGGTTCGAGTGTGGGTAGAGAGTGATGACCTGGAAGAGGCTCAGAGGATCGTGACTGCGCTGTCCTAACCGCTCAATGCAGACAGAGTTGTGGGAGGTGGCCGTGGGCTCGAGAGGAGCCAGGGCCCTGATCTCAAAAACTTTTTTCAGCGCAGAATTGATGTTGTTTTAGGATGATGACAGTTTCTTATGAGTGTGATGTGAAGCCTGGATTTGGCTTTGCAAAATGCAGGTCCTCACATACATCCGAGTAAAAGACATGGTCCTCTAAAGGAGCCACACAAGCAAACCTCAAGCCTGGAGGGGGCTGATGCAGGGCAGAGCTCAGCCTCCAGGCCAGGTAGGAATTTTAAACAGATAACCTCAAAACAGCCAACCAGGTTGATAATCCCCCTGGCGGCAGGCGACAGAGGCTGCTTGATGCCTTACAGACAAGGCTTCCCTGCCAGGGCCCTTAATGGTCAGCAGTACATTCCCTGGTATCTCATGCTCCTGCTCTAGAAAAACCTCTTAGGCTCTGTGGGTTCTCTTCTGGCGCCAACAAACCCAGGCCAATGGGGGTAGGGGACGGGGTCCTAGGACAGGAAAGCACTCCACAGGGAGAAGGGGGGAGGGGCTGGGGGAAGGGCAGCTTCTGATTCCATCCCTGGTTTCAGAGCAAATTGATGATGCTAAGGAAGGCAAAGAAGAGTTGGTCCTCCCAGCTCACGAGAGCCCTGGAGAACCCCTCAGCAAAAGCCGGAGGGGGAAAATGCTCCCATTTCTGCATTCCTCCGGTGCTTTGACTCCCATGGCCCTCATTTCCCAGCTTCCTCTGGGATTTGTGATGCTCTTACACGGAGCCCTCCCTGTCCCTCCCATTTTCTTCTCTGATTCCCGACTAGCTAAGCTTTGTGATTTGTCTGTACCCTTGTCTCCCTCAGACCTTAGGGCTCTTGGAGTGCAGGTGATGTGATGCCTGAACTGTTTGGTACTCCATACCAGGGGTGCTGTGGATGCTGAATGAATAATCGTGATAAGTAAAGAATATAATGAAGAGTAATGGTGAATGGAGGGACCACTCCCTGGACCTCTCTCCAGAGCATCCTGCATTATCCTAAAAGGCTTTCATCCTCTTCAGACGGGAGGTACTGAGAGGTCTTTAAAAGAAGAATCTTCTGTGTGTGTGTGGACAATGGTTTTTGTTTTTGTTTTTTTGAGATTTTAAATTTTCTGTAAGTGGCTATGCATATGTGGGTACCCACGGAGCCCAGAAAGCATCAATCCCTCTGACGATTGAATTACAGGTGGTTATGAGTTACCCGATATGGGTGCTGAGAACCGAACTCTGGTCTTCTTCAAGAACAGTACTTTGAGCCATCTCTCCAGCCCCATCATGTCTTTTTTTTTTTTTTTTTTTTTTTTTTTTGGTAAAACAAGGCTGGGAGACTTGAACTCAGGGCTTAGTGCACACGAGGCAAACACTGTACCAACTGACTACATCCCCAGCATGCTTTTTTTTTTTTTTGCTTTTCAATACAGGGTTTCTCTGTGTAACAGCTCTGGCTGTCCTGGAACTCGCTTTGTAGACCAGGCTGGCCTCAAACTCATAGAGATCCACTTGCCTCTGCCTCCTGAGTGCTGGGATTAAAGGCATGCCCACCACCACCCAGCCTCAATGTTGCTTTGTTTGGTTGTTTTTGGTTTTTGAGACAGGGTTTCTCTGTGTAGCCCTGGTTGCCCAGGAACTCACTCTGTAGACCAGGCTGGCCTCAAATTCAGAATCATGCCGGTCTGCCTCTTGAGTGCTGGGATTAAAAGTGTGTGCCACCATAGCCCGGCTGATAAGGGGTATTTTTAACATGTTAATACACTGAATCATAAGTGTGGGTTAAATTGTAATTAAGGTGGATTTTTTTAAAGTATGTATATATAGACAGTCTCTAATTTACATGTTAAAATGATTTGATTAAAATAATTTTTATTTGTGTGTGTGTGTGTGTGTGTGTGTGTGTGTGTGTGTGTGTGTAAGGTGCCAATGCATTTGAAGGTCAGAGGACAACTTTTGGGAGCTGGTTGTCTATCTGTCTCCACTGCAGTTTCTGGGGAATGAACTCGG
The DNA here is from genome assembly GCA_902168425.1 of Peromyscus attwateri. NCBI lineage: Eukaryota > Metazoa > Chordata > Mammalia > Rodentia > Cricetidae > Peromyscus > Peromyscus attwateri. Next base: position 74,001 of record CABHPP010146460.1, on the reverse strand, counting down.
GTGTTAGTCTTGGGCAGCGAGTGCTTTTACCACAGAGGCAGCTCACTGGCTCATTTTGTTGACGTCTTGATGATACTGAAGGCTATGTATTCAATGTGAAGCATCCTTCAGATTCCTGGATTTTGATCTGTTCTCAGGTTATTCTGTACACACCCTCTTGACTGACTAAGAGCCGGCAGTGAGCTGCATTTCCATGAGCCATGAATTCCCGAAGGTAAACAGCGGCTGCCTTAGAGCATGCTGAACCATAACGCTGGTTTGGGTATCAAGTGCATTCTTCACTTATAGACAATGTTTTCAATTTAGGATGAGATAAACGGGTTGTGTTCTCATCCTAGGTCCGGGAACATCAGTGTAACCAAGGATATCCTATGCCTTGGTCCATTTGTCTTACTATAACGAAGCACTCAGACCAAGGGACTTGTAGTAAACAGAAGTTATTCTCATGGCTCTGGATTCTGGGAGTATAAGACTGGCATCTCGGTTTTAGTTGGGGCCTGTTCCCTGCATCCAAGATGCCGCCTTGCAGTGGCATCCTCACTTGGCAGAAGACCAAGGGGCAAATAGGATGCAGTTATGCTCAGCTGTAGCTAAATAGACCACGATTTGATGGGGCCTAGCTTGGAACACACTTAACTCGGAGATGTGCGAGATAAAAGGTCACACCACCTTGCTGTTGGAACCGATGAGCAATTTGCCTGAGGCAAGCCTGGAACAGACTCCAAATACATCGGACTCCGAATGTGGATAGCAATCTTGGTTATTTTTCTGATCATCCAGGCCCACTGCAGGGAACAGTGGGAGTGGGGTCTGTGGGGTACTTCAGCACAGAGGGGCAGCAGCAGCAGCCTTGCCCTTGACAGGCATGCAAGGCTTCAGATTTGCCATGAGGAGCCAGAAGGTGACAGGTGTGCAGGATGCCCTGGGCTTATCCTAAGCCCAGCTGTAGGCACACTGCTTGGATAGACATTGCCTTAGTAACATTTGATAACTGTCCTGATAACATTTCTGGAAGTGTTTTCTGTGGCAAAGCAATACCATGATGTTTTCACATTTAGAAAATATCAGAAAAGCCGGGTGGTGATGGCGCACGCCTTTAATCCCAGCACTTGGGAGGCAGAGGCCGATGCATCTCTGTGGGTTCGAGGCCAGCCTGGGCTACAGAGCAAGATCCAGGACAGCCAAGACTACACAGAGAAACTCTGTCTCAAAAAAAAACCAAAAAAAGAAAAAAGAAGAAGGAAGAGGAAGAGGAGGAGGAGGAGGAGGAGGAGGAGGAGGAGGAGGAGGAGGAAAGAAAATATCAGAAAATAGAGCTGGGGAGATGCCTCAATGGATACAGTGCTTGCTGCACAATCATGAGGACCTGAGTTCAGATCCCCACCCACATCAAAAGCCAGGCACAGAGATGTCCACTGTAATCCCAGTGCAGGTGAGCAGGAAACAAGAGGATCCTTGGGCCTTGCTGGACAGCTAGTCTAGGCAATCAGTGAGCTCTAGGGTTTGAAAGGCTTTGTCTCAAAAAATAAGGTAGGGGGCTGGAGAGATGGCTCAGAGGTTAAGAGCACAGGCTGCTCTTGCAAAGGACCTTGGTTGGGTCCCCAGCTTCCACATGGCAGCTCACAACAGTTCGTAACTGCAGTCCCAGGAGATCTGATGTCCTCTTCTGGCTTTTGAGAGCATTGCACACTTGTGGTGCACGGACATACATGCAGGAAAAACATTCACGCACACAAAAATAACATAGTAATTAAAAAAATTAAGTGGAAAGTGATTGAGGAAGACATCCAACTTTGACCTCTGTCCTTCACACCTACACACACACACTCAATGTATTAGTTTACTTTCTGTTGTTGTGATAAAACACTGACCAAAGCCGGGCGGTGGTGGCGCACGCCTTTAATCCCAGCACTCGGGAGGCAGAGCCAGGTGGATCTCTGTGAGTTCAAGGCCAGCCTGGTCTACAGATCGAGTTCCAGGACAGGCACCAAAACTACACACAAAAAACCTTGTCTCAAAAAAAACCAAACCAAACTAAAACAAACAAACAAAAAAACTACACTGACCATAAACAACTTGGCGAAGAAAGGGTTTATTTCATCTTACGACTCCCAGGTCTCGGTCCAGCATTGAGGGAAATCGGGTCAGGAACCAAAGCAAAGGACCTGGAGGAACACAGCTTACTGGTTTGTTCCTCAGGGTTTGCTCAGTTTGCTTTTTTTATACAACCCAGGACCCACCTGCCCACTCGCAGTGGACTGGACTCTCTCATGTCCATGATTGATCAAGAAAATGCAACCAAAGACTTGCCTACGGGCTGATCTTACGAGGTGTTTCTCAATTGAGATTCCCTCTTCCCAGATAACCCTAGCTTATGTCAAGTTAGCAAAAAACTAACCAGCACACGTGAGAAGAACATATTTGGACATGCACTAGGTTCATGTTAACTCAAGGACAGCAGATGCCTGATGTGAGAGACCAGGTGGCCACAGGCCATCAGACACTGCTGTGTGACCCTCACTCTCCTCTCAAAGCCCAGCGTGAGGTCAGATTGCCACTGTGCCTTTTGGATACAAGCCCAAGCCCAGGCCAAGCTAGAACTGGTATTTGGGCTTGTGTAGAAATGAATCTTGGTGTTTGGTTCAGTCAGGGCCCCCCTTGCTAAATGCTGGGAGTAGGCACCCTGCTCCCTGGCCACCCACAGGCCCAGTCAAGTTAGGAGATGACAAAATCACATGGTGGCTGGTGATCAGGCATCCACTGTGGCTTCAGAGAACATCGATCTCACTGTGGAGAAGAAGGTGACAGAGACCGTTCAAAACAGAAAGTAGACTGGGTCTGAGCAGTGAGACCACGGTGGCATCAGCTTCCTGGAGGACATCCATGCCAGTTCCAGGAACCATTGCTGGACCAGGCACTGGACTTCTCATTTTGGATATTCCTTGTTCTTCGGGCTGCAGGAGGGCGATGAGCACCTCATCCCTCATTCACAACAGGCTCCCGCACATAGAAGCTGCGTGCTGGCCAAGAAAACTGATTCATGATTTCTCTTCAACAGTGCTGAGCTTTAGATTTAGAGGGACTTGTCACAGTCAGAGACAGTGAGGACTCAAAAAACCAGGTCTTGTTGATGGGGTCAGCTTCTCCTCTTTGTCACACCTGTTTGGCCCCACCTGGGCTTTAAAGAGGGCAGCATCCACAGTTTGCAGTGTGTAGACTACACAGATGCCGCTCGGGTGTGTCGGCAGGTAGGCCGCAAACTAGACAGATGCATCAAAACAATCCAGCACGTCTCTTCCCTTCCCCCGTCTCCTGTCCTCCTCCCCTTCCTTTCCTCGTTAGCAAGGGCTCACTACTTAACGTAGACTGGCCTCAGACAATCCTGCCTCAGCCTCCAGCATGCTGAGATTACAGATGTACCCAACCACGCCCTGCTATTACCCGCTTTTTTTTTTAATCTCTATTATTTTATATGAATGGGTGCTTTGCCTGCACGCATGTTTGTACATCACAGGCATGCAGTGCCTACAGAGGCCAGAAGAGGGCATCAGATCCCCTAGGATTGGAGTTGCAAATGGTGGCGAACGGCCATGTAGGTGCTGGGGTTTAAACTCAGGTCTCACAGATGATTGGCTGGTGCTCTTACCTGCAAAGCCGTCTCTCCAGCCCCCCCACCTGCTTCTTGAAGCCACCTCTCATTCCTGCAACCCCGGGATTTGCCCTTGGCCCCTCACAGTTCTAGAGCACACAACTTCTATTCAAGGAATATTATTTCACTAGGTATTTGTTCTTTGCCTGAAGCGTGTGGTGGTTTTATTTCTGAGTTTTTTTTCTCTTCTGTCTTTGAATGACTACTGTTTCTACATGTGTGTCTGGTTGTCCCAGGGAGACTATAAACAAGGTCTCTGCAATCAGGGTTACCCACTGTCCTAACCTCGCTGCAACGCCCAGGCTAAGCATACTGGGAATGAAAGAGCCTGTCCTAAAACTCCCCATAGCATGGTCTCCATGGTTACCCAGGTCATCCCCTTTTCCATCATTAGTTCTCGAAGCTGGTCCACTACGTGGCCCTGTGCTAGAGCCTGAGGGAGGGCAGGAGGCTCTTGGCCTCGGAGGGTGGTCAGTAGCACAGATGCAGGTATAAATAACCCTAACTTAAAATAGGAAGAAGTCGCTCTGTTCGAGAACCAGAGACAAGACTTAGCAAACACATCAGAAGAGGGAGGATTGTTTCCAGCTGCTGAGACCAGGCAGGCCTCTGGGACACTCACTGTCTTCTGCCACTCACCCCCATCGAGGAGGGGTGACCTCCCAACACTTCAAAGAACTCTGGAACGAAGCAGATAACAGAGCAACTGGAGAGTCCCTCCCTGTCTGTGTTCCTTGGAATACTTCAGCATTTACTGTGTGTAGGAAATAGGATCCCCTACACACACACACACACACACACACACACACACACACACACACACACACACACCTCTCTCTCTCCCTCTCTCTCTCTCTCTCTCTCCCCCTCTCTCTCATGTGTGAGAGTGTGTGTGTGTGTGTGTGTCTGTCCCTATCTTTCTCTGTGTATGTGTGTGTGTGTGTGTGTGTGTACAGGTACACAAATGCTCATGTGTATATGTGGAGGTCAGAGGACAACCTTGGCTATCAGTCTTGATTTTCCAGCTTGTCTGAGATCTCTTGTTTGGTTGCTTTCTTCTGTGTACCCGAGGCTAGCCAGCCTGCAAAAGCCAGCCATTCTCCTGTCTTCACCACCCCCCACCCCCACCCCCCCACCTCCCCACCCCACCCCAGTCTCCTGCTGGGATCACAGCCACCGGTGCCACTGTGCCCAGCTCTCACCTAGATCAGGGCATCTAAACTCAGGTTGTCAGGCTGGTGCGGCATCTCCCCGGCCCGACACAGTGTCTTTATGGTGAATAAAATCCCACTGTGTCTATGTGCCACGTTTTCACCATCTGGCGGACGGGCACCGGGGCAGCTCCCATCCCATGGGTGTTGTGAATAGTGTAGAAACAAGCATGGACGTCTAGTGTCTGTGTGACAGGCTGACTTGGCTTCCTTCGGATACTCTCCCAGGAATTGGAAGTGGGATAGTTGGATCACAGGGTAGTTCTACTTTGTGTTATGAAAAACATCCATACTGATTTCCAGAGTGGTTGCACAGTTTTTACACTTTTACAATCCCACCAGAGTGTCTAAGGGTCCCTCTTTCCCTACATTCAGGCAAACATGTTTTCTTTTTTTTTTTTTTTTTTTTTTTTTTGGTTTTCTGAGACAGGGTTTCTCTGTGCAACTTTAGAGCCTGTCCTGGAACTCACTCTGTAGACCAGCTGGCCTTGAACTCACAGAGATTCTCCTGCCTCTGTCTCCCAAGTGCTGGGATTAAAGGCATGTGCCACCACGCCCGGAGTTTTACTTCTTATATATTTATTTTTGTTTGAGGTATTGTGAGTGGTTTATTTTGTTTGTTTGAGACATGGTCTCACTATGTTCATATGACTGGCCTGGAACTCACTATGTAGACCAGATTGGCCAACTGCCTCTGCCTCCTGAATGCTGAGATTAAAGGTGTGCATATCCATACTGGCTTTCTGATTTTTTTCTCAGTAAATTTGTTATTGACACACAGGAAATCTGTTTTTGTATGTTGATTTTTCTACCCATTGCTTTGCTGAATGTGTTAATCAGATTTATGAGATTTCTGGTGGAGTTTAATAATCATGTCACACCTGGAGGTGGTGGCGCACGCCTTTAATCCCAGCACCTGGGAGGCAGAGGCAGGTGGATCTCTGTGAGTTTGAGGCCAGCCTGGTCTACAGAGTGAGTTCCAGGACAAGCTCCAAAGCTACACAGAGAAAACCTGTCTCAGAGAGAGAGAGAGAGAGAGAGAGAGAATCATGTCACCTATTCATCTGGATAATTTGATTTCTTCCTTCCCTGTTTGTATCCCTTTTGTTGCTATAAATATGATTTTAAACACTATAAAAAAATTGGAAGCCGGGCATTAGTGGCACATACCTTTAATGCCAGCACTCGGGAGGCAGAGGCAGGTAGATCTCTATGAGTTCAAGGCCAGCCTGGTCTACAGAGTGAGTTTCCAGGACAGCCAGAGCTACACAAAGAAACCTTGTTTCAAAAAAAAAAAATTCTATTCTTTGAAAACTTCATACATCGGTATATGTTTGATCACATCCATCCACCACTACCTACCTTCAACATGCCCTGAGCCCCCACCCTATCCCCCTCCCAACTTCCTGTCCTCGACTGTCATTAAAGACCCAGAGTCCAGTTAGTTTTGCCCATATGCACATGGAGCCATTCACCAGGGCACAGACGACCCACCAGGGGCTACATTTCCAGAGAGTGACTCTCCCTTCCTCGAAGTCATTAACTGCCAGTGGCTACTCAGCTAGGGTCGGGGCCTCAGGAGTTCCTCCCCATTCTGTGCTGGGATTTTTAACTGGCGTGATCTTGTGTGGGTCACTACAGCTGCTGTGAGTTCTTCTGGGCAACAGCCATGCCAAGTCCAGAGAACAGCATTTCATAGCCCTCCTCCCCATCCACCAGCTCTTACTTTCCCTCCGCCTCCTTTCCCGCAATGTTCTCGGAGCCGTGGGTGGCAGCAGGTTGATTCAAGTGATTCAAACCACAGCTGAGCACGTGAGCTCTGCCCCTCCTTCTAGTCCTACTTTCTTCAAAGTTTTTATCATGAAGGGATACTTCACTTTGCAGCTGTTAAGATGATCCTACGGTATTCATTGTGTTTAGTGACTTCTGAGTTGCTATGACAACTGGACGGGCATCTTAAGGGAAAAAAGGCTTATTTTGGTTCATGGTTTCAGAGGGTGTAGCCCATCCTGGTGGGAATGGCTGGGTAAAATTCACCGTAGCAGGAGCATGTGGTCAACTCCTGACTTCATGGTTGACCAGATCGGGGAGGGGAGGAAGGTAGAATCATTAAAGCCCACCCATAATGCCCCACTGTCATCACTGAGACCGACTTCTAAAGGTTCCATTGGTTTCACAACACACCACAAGCTAAGGATTCATCATGATCCTGCGGAGGACTTTTGAGATTCCAACCATCAAGCAAGATAAAAGGGACTAGGGTATGGTTTGGGGGTAGAGAAGGGGAGAGTTTTTAAAAAATAACAGGGAGCTGGGGAGTCAGCTCAGCAGTTAAGAGCATTTGCCAGGTGTGGTGGCACACACCTTTAATCCCAGCACTTGGGAGGCAGAGCCAGGTGGAACTCTGTGAGTTCTAGGCCAGCCTGGTCTACAGAGAGAGTTCCAGGGCAGCCAAAGCTACACAGAGAAACCCTGTCTCAACTACCCCTCCTCAAAAAAAGAGCATTTGCTGCTCTTGCAGATGAACCAGCACCCACAATGGGCAGCTTACAACCAAATGTAACTCTGGCTTCAAGAGAACCAGCGCCCTCTTCTGGCCTCTATGGGTACCTGCATATACATGAACATGGTACACATAAACTCATGGAGGCGCGCGCGCGCACACACACACACACACACACACACACACACACCACTAACAAATGGATCTTTTAAAATGTCAGGAAGAACAACACAACTAAAAGTGTAAATAAAATAAAAAGAAAACATGTAGAATGCTTAAGCCACGCCAGCCATGGGCTTACCACACCTTTTCAACAATCTCATGTGATCTTTACAAAACTGGGATACAACAGCTCTTGTTAGTGATGAGGAAGTGGAGGAACAAGGTCATACAGTAACTAGGCAGACACAGATGTGACGTGTGGACCTACATGGAAGCCACACTCCTGAGCAGTACACTGTGTGAAGGGAATGTGGCCAGACGATGTTCAGCAACCTTGCGGAGTTGGTGCTGGGTAGTGGTGTCCAGTTTAGGAGGGAACCCATCTTCTCCAGGGATGCTCTAAGTCCATCTGCAACAATGGTCCTGGAGCAGATCTGAGGGCCCAACCCTGCCAGCTGCTGCTTCGCCATGGGCCCCAAGGCAGCTCACCTTTGAGAGCTCTGTTACTTCCCTGGCCCACTTCCAACGCCTGTTTTCCCAGCAATACACTTTCTCTTCACCACCCCCAGGTAGGTGGGGATCTAACATGGTGCCCAGCAGAAGCCAGTGTTATAGAATGAGGGACAGTTTTGCATTTGTCAATCACTGGTGCCATAAGGCATACAAAAAGAAGATGGTCTCAGATTTCAATTCTCTTTCCATCACACACAGAGCACAGGGCAGTGTAACTCAGAACAAGGCACACATTCCCTCTGACTGCATCCATAGCTAAGAGTTGGGGTGTCAAGTCCACATCATAAGTGGCAGGAGCTGAAGGGTACCAAGTGTATCTCCATCCCAGAAAAAGCTGGCTTCTCCCCTCAGATGCATCCTTTTAAAAGATTTATTTTTTATTTTTACTTGCATACGCCACACGTGGCAGGTGCCTGGAATTAGAGGTGGTCGTGAGACACCAGAGATGGGTGCTAAGAACTGAACCCCGAGCACTCTCTAGCCCCCTCAGATACAGTTCAATAAAACACTTCTAGTTACCCGGTCTTAGGACTGGCCTCCTGGTCCTCCTCCAGCTCTGTTGGAAAGTCTTCAACAGCCCCTTCCACTTGTTCAGAAATCCAACAAGCAAGAATCATTTTACTTACTGACAGCCACACGATCATGGGAGGGGATTTCTCAGCAACCTGGAATAACAGGGTCATCTCTGACCCACAGGACCAGGGAGGAACCACTCTGCCTTCTCTACTGCCTTCACCACAAAAAGAATCAACAAGCCTTTCTCTGACTTTTTTCAGGTGATTAAAGAAATTTTGCCAGGGGCTGGAGAGATGGCTCAGAGGTTAAGAGCACTGGCTGCTCTTCCAGAGGTCCTGAATTCAATTCCCAGCCACCACATGGTGGCTCACAACCATCTCTAGTGGGATCTGGTGCCTTCTTCTGGCATGAAGTTGGTAGATCGCTCATATACATAAAGAAGCCCCACCCTAACCAGCCAGTAAACCCCCAGGATTTTCTTGTCTCCGCCTCCTCGCCCAGCTTTTCCACGGGTGTTGGAGATCTGAACTCAGATCCTCATGCCCACAAGGAGGTACTTCATCCACCAAGTCATCTCCAAGGTCCCCAAACAGATACATCTTAAAGGTTCTGCTGAGGCCATTACCAGAGAACCGAGTTTTGACAACCAAACATTTACAAGGTCACAGTCTGTCCACGGGATCATCTGATTTCCCAGCCTGACAACCAGGAAGTGCCTGCCAGTGCTTACTTACATACGCCAAGGAGAGGCAGCACTCTTGAAGCCAAGGTCAGATGATACCTGTGTATCTTCTACTCGAACCTTAAAGGTATTTACTTTTTATGAAAGAACGGCTAGACGATGTATTTGAATCGGAACAATTTCACAAACCCACATTTCGCCCCCTGATCTCTTTCTTCTCTTCCCTCTCAGCCTTCCCCCCTCCCTCTCCTCTCCCCTTTCTCTTTCCTGTGTGTATGAGAGGGGTCACTTGTGTGGCCTTGTGTATAGAAACCAGAAGACAACCTTAGTATCGTTTCTCAGGAGCCATCCACCTTGCTTTGGAAGACGGGGTCTCTCACTGCGCTGGAACTCCCCGAGGGGCTGGTTGGGTGGCTAGCGAGCCTCAGGGACCCTCTGTCCCTTCCTTCCCTGCAGTAGGGATTACAAGTGCCACCCTGACTGGCTGGGGATTAAACTCAGGTCCTTTACTGACTGAGCTGTGTCTCCCAACCACTATCCCCCCACTTCCCTTCCTACCGTTCTTTCTTCCTTCTCTTCTTCACCCCCATTCTTCTGTTTAACATGGGAGGAAAAAAAAAAATCAAAGCCTAGGGTACTGTTGGGGAATTTTCACTTCAGATTCACTCTATGTCTTTCGGACTGGCTTTGGGGTAGCATCAGGGACATGGCCCTGCTGGCCTAACATCTTTTTTTTTCTGTCCAGATAGTGTTCACAATACTGACCCAGCTCACAGTAACTTGAGACTGCTAGAAAACCACATTTTCTGGGCCCCTCTAGCTTAGCTGCTGCCAGAGATCTGAAGTTGCAAAACTGTATCCAAGCTCCCCGGGGCAGCGATTAGGCAATTGCCAAGCTCAGTGGCCATTTGTACCTTCTGAACAGCGTGCAAATGGCTGATCATGGGTGCAATTCAATAGCATGCTCATCCCCAGCTCCGATAGCCAGTTCCAGAAGCCAGATGACTGTCCAAAGGAAGACGATGTTGATGTGCTTAAAGTAAGCAAAGGAACAGACAGGGCAGCCACACCCTGGGAGCGTGAGCACCATTATTTTTAAGATTAATCTGTGGGCAGCTGGTGAATGGGGGAGCTTCCTGCAGCCTTTGAAAGCAGAAGGGCCTCACAAATGGCCAGCCCAGAGTTCTGCTGGAAACACGAGTCAGTGGCACCACCTTCTGGCAGGAATGACCTCAAGCGTAGCTGAGGGAAAACACAACCGACATTTTGTTGGAGGCTCTAGAAGATTCTGAGCTGGGAGAGATCCCAGGACTGGTTTCTGATCTGGTCCAGTCTTCTCATTTCATGGAAAAGCCAATGGAAGGCTGGAGCAGGGGGCTGACCGCAGTCATGGTAGAGCGGAGAGGAGGAACTAATGAACCGATTCCTTCCTGTTGACTCTTCCCTTAGGGCTGAGCACACGTTTTTCCTCACACCCTCCACGTGAAAAGAGAGATCAGGGAGGCTTCAGTGTCCTGGTGACCTTCCATACACACCAATGTCTCCAGCAACAGAAACTCAACCTAGGCTCCAGCGTGTCTGGAAAACGCTGCCGCTCCATCTGCTCATGTCTCCAGAGCTCCTGAATGGACACAGGCCCTGTTCTTTGGCTAGAGGCCTGTGGAGGGGGCCTCCAGGAAGCAGTGGCGTGGCATCTTAAAAAGGCAAGGGGTTGGTGAGAAGTCAGTCAGTACATAACATTCTTCAGACACCTTGCTTGCTCTCTGTGAGATTTTTCACAAATGCCAGACCAGTGTCTTCTTTGGAGAAAGTAGTTCCTGTGTTGTGCAACACAGTGCAGACTCAGGAGACATTTATTAAATATAATAGATTGGGCCAGTGAGACCGCTCAGTGGGTGACCTGAATTTGATCCCCGGGAACCACATGAGAGAGCAGACTCCCAAAGGCTGTCCTCCGACCCCTACATACACGCCTTGGCTCACACTTGCACTCATGCACACACAGAGAGAACTAGAGTACACGCATACATACATATTCGATTATCCACAAGGGAATATGGGCACTGCTTCCCTACTCACTTCTCTCTTGCATGCGCGCACACACACACACACACACACACACACACACACACACACACACGCACATACACACCCCACCCCTACATCCGTTCTCTCTCCAGTTCCTCGTTCAGCTTGAATAGCTCGGGAAATCTCACTTATCTCAGCAGCTGCCTATCTTTAGCATGTCCCTACAATTAAAGTCATTCCTTTGTCGGCTCAGTTGGTCCGACAACTGCAGGCCCTGGTCCTGACGGTCAGTTCTTGAGGTCTGTTTGTCTTCTCCAGGGGGGTGGCCATGTTCCTCTTGTCCTCTTCCCTTTAGCTCGCCTTGGTTTCTTCCACAGGTTCTTCCTGGGGCCCCTGTTCCCACCATGCAGCCCCCATCCCTGGTCCCAGGGGCAGCCTGCTGAGAAGGTCAGCTAGGGGGGATGTTCTCTTTCACACCCCAGGCCCTGCCAGGGTCAGCCCTGCCTCCGCCAGACCACAGACCTGGAAAGAGGTCTTGTACCTGATCGTGGCTTGTACCAACTGCTCCTAAGGGGCACAAGGGCCTGCTTTGTACCTGGCTCTTCAGGGAATACGGTGATGGCTTCGATTATCGGTAACTCTGTATCGGATGTACCCTGCCTTCCATCTCATCCATAAAACAAGGGACGTGGGCCTGTTTACTTCAGCCGTCCTCTGAGTTTCTGATGCACGCCCTCTTGGCATCATCTCAGTGATTCTGAGCGCCTACGCTGGTCTCTCTGGGGAGAGCAGAAGCATTTTTCAGTCACATCTGCGCCTCATCTGCATCTAATCCTTTCCTTCCTAGAAATTTCATAATGGCTGCGGATTACTGTTTGGCAGAATCTTTTCTGCCTGAGTTGAAGAATCGTTTTTATTATCTTTTCTTTCCCGCCTCCCCCTCGCCTTTCCTCAGGCCTCTCAGTGCCGCCTGGGCAACTTCCTCACCTCAGGACTTCTTTGGGCTTTGTGTGGTCATTTGTGGAAGTGATGCATGCCTGGCCTGCCCTGTGACAGCCCTGACGAGTCAAAACAGGGATTTGTTTTCATGTTCATGTATGTGCAGGTGTGCTTATGAGTGGTGAGGGTGGCATGGAGGCGTGGGAATGGCTGCTGTTCCTCAGGTGACTGCCACCTTTTGAGATGAGGCTTCAGGAACTTGCAAATAGGCTGGACTATGTGGCCTGTGAGCCTCCAGGATCCGTTTCTCTCTCCCTCCCCAGCACTGACTTACAAGCGCATGTCACCACACTCGGTGTTTTTTTAATGTGGGTGGGGATCGCCCTCGGGTCCTGGTACTTGCAAGAAGACACAGAGCCACCTCCTCAGACCCCAGTCAGTGAGGAATTTTGAGCACTGAAGAGGATGCCGTACACATCCAGATCAATGTCAAGATTATGATAGCCCCTCTTTCCATATAATGATTATTTTCATGGCCAGCATTAATATATTATTGTTTACTACAATCTAGAGCTAGACGGTGTGAGACATTGCTTTTCTCTAAACACTTCCATGTGGCTAGAACATACACTATTTGTGCAAAAACTTCGGTTATCACAGGGGTAACGCATAGGATTTTCGGGCATATCATTCTTTCCCCACAAGAAGTATTTATCTTCCAGGTGGGGAGATGTTCCCAGCGAGGTCAGTAACAGCTGCCTGCCTGTGTGTTCAGACCATACCATACCTGACTTCTCTTCTCAGCCTGTAAAGAATAATAGACAAGCTGTGACTCAAACTCTAAACTAGTCTAAGCTAGTGTGGCTGGATGCTGTCCCTGGAGTCCTCTGTCCCTGGAAGGTAGTAGGGACAGCAAGTGCTTTGCTGTGGCCACCACAGGGGAATAATCATCATAAGAGAGAAGAGACAAAAATATTTTAACTGCCTTGTAACTCTCCTTAGCTGTGAAACGAGGTGGCCTTTACAGCGGCCCCCCAGAGAGACTAAACACCGGCCAGGCCTATTTTGAATGGAGAGCCATAAAGTGCCAGCAGTTAACAAGGGGCAACTCTGTAATCAGGGCTATTTATAGCGCTGGCCCCACAGGCACAAGGCCCAGAGCTCCTGAAACCAAGCAGCAGGCCAGCCGTCAGCAGCTGGCTTTGCCCGAGCTGAAGGCCCAGTGTCCAGCAGAAGTTTGGGTTGGAGGAGGCCTAGGTCTGTGGCCCTACAGTCCTGCACACAGGTGTCCCAGCAGGAGCTGAGGCTGGGGTCCAGGCCAGAGCCTCCCCTGAGCTAGGCTCTGAGGACGGAAGCTGGGCTGGGCTGACACAGCAGATCCGCCATCCTTTCACCTCTCCTAGCCACAAATGCTTGGAATCTCTGCACCATCGGAAAAGTTTAAACACTTATTTTCTTTCTTTCTTTCTTTTTTTTTTTTTTTTTTT
>CABHPP010146460.1:50353-60211 GCA_902168425.1 Peromyscus attwateri | reverse complement strand
TCTTTCTTTCTTTCTTTCTTTTTTTTTTTTTCTTTTGTAGCTTTCCCCTACCAAAATTAAGCCTTTGTAGCCCAGGATGGCTGTGGCTAGCAGACCTACACACTACACACCTGTCTCCCTCTCCTCATCCCTTCTTGTCCAGTGTGTGTGTGTGTGTGTGTGTGTGTGTGTGTGTGTGTGTGTGTGTCCTTCCCCCCCCCCCAAGCCCCTTCCCCTCTCTCTCTTTCCCTTCTGCTGTTTTGAGACAGGGTTAGCGCTAGGGTAGCCCTGGCTACCTGTGCCTAGCTTCCTGACCTGGTGCACCACCTTGCCCAACTACAGCTCTTCCCATAAACACAGACAGAAACGTGAGCAGCACCCACAGGCTAGCGTGAGTGAAGGAACAACTAAAATAAACAGAAAAACTCATCCCGGGGGGAAGCAAAATTAAGTCAGGGAACAGGAGACTTAAAATGAAAGTCCATGAATATTGTCAGAGGGCATCTGTCCCTCAGACAAGACAGGATACTAGAAAATAGAGCTGGCAAGATGGCTCAGTGGGTACAGCTTTCGCCAACCCTGACAACCTGGGTTTAATCCCTGGAATCCACAGAGTGGGAAGAGAGAACCAGCTCCCACAAGTTGTCCTCTGATCTTCACAGGCATGCCTTGGGACACCACACACACACACACACACACACACACACACAGAGGAAAAAATAAATTGAGAACATAAAAATAAAAAAAAAAAAAAAAAAAAAAGAAGGGCTGGACATTAAAACAATTGCTGAAGCTGGGCGGTGGTGGCGCACACCTTTAATCCCAGAACTCAGGAGGCAGAAGCAGGTGGATCTCTGTGAGTTCGAGGCCAGTCTGATCTATAAAGCGAGTTCCAGGACAGCCAGGGCTACACAGAGAAACCCTGTCTGGAAAAACAGCACAGATTGCTGAAAGAGAAACTCAAGCAAAGAGAAAAGAAACCTCTCAGATGGTAAAATTAAGAAACATGAAAGCCAGGTGTGGTAGCACATGCCTTTAATCTCGGCTTTCTCGGGGGAGGCAGAGGTAGGTGGATCTTTGTGAGGTCAGCTCCGTCTACATAACAAGTTCCAGGCAGCCAGGACCGACCGTGCCTCAAAAAACCAAAGTAAATACATAAATACAAAACATAAAACACATAAATAAAAAACATACACCCTTGGGCGGTGGTGGTGCACACCTTTAATCCCAGCACTTGGGAGGCAAAGGCAGGAAGATCTCTGTGAGTTCGAGGCCAGCCTGGGCTACAGAGAGAGATCCAGGACAGGCACCAAAACTATACAGAGAAACCCTATCTGGAAAAACAAAACAAATAAAAAAAAAAAAAGGTAAGGAAAAAAGAAAAAAAAACATACAAAAATGGAGAGATAGAAGACCAGTTAAGCCCAAGGTTAGAATGTCAAGTTCCAGAAAGAACCACAAATAGGCAGGAGAGGAGACTATGAGAGGAAAAGCAGATCTAAAGCTGACCAGCATTATGGTAACAGTGACGAAAGAGTTAACAGACACACTGGCGCTGAGGCTGTCGTTGGCTTGCCTAGCTCCTGAGAGGCTCCAGGTACAATCCCAGCTCTTCATATTTACACACCTTGAACAATAAATCCAGGAAATGGACCAGGTATGGTGGTCCACACCCTCAATTCCAGCACTCAGGAGGCAAAACAGGCAGATCTGTGAGTTTGAAGCCAGCTAGTTTCTACATAGCGAGTTCTAGGTCAGCCAGGGCTACATAGTGAGAACCTACCTCTAAATAAGTAGATTTGGGGCTGGAGAGATGGCTCAGAGGTTAAGAGCACTGACAGATCTTCCAGAGGTCCTGAGTTCAATTCCCAGCAACCACATGGTGGCTCACAACCATCTGTAATGAGATCTGGTGCCCTCTTCTGGCATGCAGACATTCATGCAGGCAGAACACTGTATACATAATAAATAAATAGATCTTTAAAAGTAGATTCTTACATACATGTATCATGAACCCTCACAAAACCAAAAATGCAGGTTGTAAGTGGTTAAAGGGGGACTAAAGCTGCATGTCTGAAGAGATGTGCCTTCGGGTGGTGGTCACAACCATTAACGGTAGAACATAAGAGGATAAATGTCGAAGACTATAAGGGTAAATCATTATTAATTAGAAATCTGTACTCAACCCAACTATCATCTGAACATGAGGACAAAGCCAAGATCCTCTCGAGACTTTATAACCTCTATGCAATCTGTGTTTTAGTCATTTACCCTAAGATGTGTTCTGGACAAACAAGGAAGCAGACTGGACAGATGGCTCAGTAGTTAAGGTCACTGGCTGCTCATCCAGAGGACTTGAGCTCAATTCCCAGCACCCACATGGTGACTCACAACCATCTGTAATGGGCTCCAATTCTCTCTTCTGTCATGAGGTCACACATGCAAATAGAGCACTCATATATACAAATAAATAAATCTTTAAAAAAGGAAGATAAAGAGAAAGAAAAACAAGCAAATTGCAAAAGGAGCCGTGACTGGGTCCAGTGTAGACGAAACTCAGGATTCCAGAGGGGCTGTGAGCAATCTGTCCAGACAGAAATCCCAGAGACAGGTCTACAGGGAACACAGCCACTTCCACGGACATGCAGTTACAAAGAGTCTGAAAATAAATGGAAACGTGATCAAGACAATTGGCGGAATAAATACACAAGAAAGCTAATAAGAAATTCCAGGAGAGGGCCCAGAGAGGTGCTCATGGAGGCCAGAAGAGGGAGTCAGATCCCCTGGATCTGGAGTTATGATTTTGTAATGTTGAATCATTCCCTGCAAGAATAGGGGTGTCTTCCATTTGTTCAAGAGTACTACTGAGTTTTCCAGGAGTATCAAATTACATTTTAAAATATACTTGTTTTCAACTAATTTCGAGGCTGTGTTGAGTTTTTAGGAATGTGATATCCAAGATGGAGACAACCTATGTCACATTCTCTGTGGAAAAAGAGATCTGCATCTTAAATGGGATTCCGCCTCACACACTAAGTGATGTTTTCAAAGCCCACAGTGAGGCTGGCTGATTCCTTTGATGATGAGCTTTTTATCAATGTCAGCTGCAGAGGGAGGCTGTGGGCAACCAGGAAATGCCAGGGACATAGGGTTATTTTCTTTTTTGGATCTGCCTCTCAGTGCTCTGCAGGAAGCCAGATCTTACCACCTAAGCCATACAATTTCTTGAGAAACATAAACAGCTTCTCTCTTCTTGAGGTGAGAAGGCTGATGTAACCCATAGTCGATAATCTGAGACAGACTCTCTCAGAATAGAGTGCAGGAGACAAGAGTGTAGTGTAGGGATGTGTGGCCAGGCCAGGCACCAACTGCGCCGCAGAGGACTGTGTACACATGTGCACACATAGGCAAGAACATACAGAACACATGCACACACGTGTCCACACACATACATATGTGTACAGGCACAATTCATGGACACATGCGTACACACAGCGCACACACATATATGTATGCAAACATGCCCACGTGGAGCAAAGGAAGGGGGCCTGACTCCAGATAGAAGGGTGGTCTCCGGCCTCACTTACAGGTCAGGCATGGGAGATTAAGATGCACACATTAGGCCTCTACAGAGCTTGGAATCTGTCGAAAGCCTGAGTCCGGAGACCACCCAAAGAGACTGACCTCACTTCTAGACCTGCTTCTCATTTACTCAGTGGGTGAGCAACGGCAGGCGAGCCCTGCCAGCTCCTGGCTTTCTTTCCTAACTCTCAGATGAGAATGAGGGTTTTTACCAGCTTCCCTGGCATTCAGTGGATGAGACAGTAAAAGGAAAACCGTGTTAAAGAGAATTAAAAGCACCATCTAAATGTCAGAGTGATTCCGAGTTGCAAGCCAGCACTCTTCAATGGCACTCACCAGGGAAGAGTAGGCTACAGTCAGCTCTCACAAAGGAGAGTCATGGGGTTTGAAACTATCCTCTCCCTTGGGGGCTGAGCCACCCTCCCAACCCTAGTACCTATGAGTGCCATCGTGCGCATGCACACGGCCAATTTAAAGGGCTAAGGGACCGGATCCCACCAGTTCAAAACACTTCCAAGCCCCATAACTTGGCAAACAGGCTTTAGAGTGAGGCTGTCCCTCTGCCACACAGTTGGCAGGGCACTCTGAGGCTGAGTCAAAGGAAAATAGTTATTGCCACCCTGGCAGAGACTCTATGGCCTCCAAGAAACAACATTTCTTATATTCAATTAGGTAACCCACGTAACTTCAACCCTCACAATTACGGCTGCCCCTGACAGTGTCAGCCAATTGTTCTCTGAACCCATGCCCGCGAACACTAAGCATCTTTTGGGTAATTCAATATTCAGGAGCATTTTGTGGGGTAGAATTGCAAAATTCTCCTACTCAGCAGCCCTAAGGGAGAGCTCAGGCAGATGGCACAGTCCAGCGGCCTGTGTTGTGTGGAGAACACACTGCCTGCCTGAACCTCAGTCCTGGCTGACTCCCCTGGCCCAAGACTGGCTTCAGGAGCCAAGACAAGGTGGCTGGGGTAGAGTATGGCTCCCGCAGGCCTTGGGGGCTCTTTTCCAACTTAAGGAAAGTGTCTCTTTTCTAAGTAACCAACTCTGGAACAATAGTTGGCTATGGGTACATTAGGGGCCAAGAAATCCTTTTTCCTTTGACTTATAATTTCTTTCCCATTCTGATAGGGTCTCATGTAGTCCAAAAACTATATGAATTCAACATGTAGTTGAAGATGACCTTGAACTCCTGATCCTCCTTCCCCCCCCTACTGCCAGAGTACAGGAATTAGAGGTGCATATCACCACACCCAGTATATTAGTGCTGGGGATAGAAGCCAGGGAAAGCCTGGTGCATACTAGGTGAGCTCTCTACCAGCTGAACTGTTCCTCAGCCCTGGCGAATAATTTCAGTGTGGAAATTATTCAGGTCAGTTATTAGCAAATAGGTGGCAGTGTATACCCTTACTCTCAGATCTCACCCTTCAGAGGCCTTTGCATCTGTACAGTTATAGTAACTCACTTCCGGGCTCTACTTCCTCTTCCGCACCACCTTCTCAAGGCTCTGAGAGCATCTCACTGTTCTTCCTGCCTGGGCCACCTGGCCTGCTTGATTTCTCTATCTACCCAATCATTTCATGGAGGTAACAGGGCTGTGTCGTGTACCCTCCCCAAGTCCTCTGCAGGTGCTGTGTCCACGGACCCTCCCCACGTCCTTTGCAGGTGCAGGCTGGGCTCCCCACAGCAGTGGCTTCCTAGTCCTAGATGCTAGCACAAGGTAGAACAAGACTGCCATTATTTGGGGTGCTCAGGCTTGGGGTAGGGAGCTCAGACACCCTCAGAGGGGAATGCAGGTGATAAGAATATGAACCCTAGCTGCCAGTGGGCGTCAGGCTGCCCAAGTGAATACACGTGTGTGCACGGAGGATGTCTCACCAGCCTAATGGGAGATTCTGATTTCTTACCTGCTGCCCTTATGGAATGGGAGAGTCACCTAAAAGGTGAACAAATGGCGCACACACCAGCTCTCACCATGGCCATCGCCCATGGGACACAGATAGGCTGTTTCCACAATCCTCTGTTTCTATTTTTCCACCCCAAGATCATCTCTGCTCTTCCCCCGCCGCCGCCGCCGCCGCCAGGAGTAACTCATAATTATCTGTGAGGAACCCCTTGTTTTACTTCGCAGGCCACACGCACAGCTGAAAATGAGCGAGCTGTTCCAGTTCAAAGCCTCCACCTGGACCCAGCTCCCAGCCAGTGCTCCATCTGCACCCCATTAGCCCTCCTGGTCTGGTCGCATCTTGTTATTATCCTTGTAGCCAAAAAAACAAACAGATGTCTCTCCCACAGCCTCCGCCTTCTCCTGCATGTCAGAGGTTTGCTCCCAGTGACCCCTGCTCACCCCAGTCCCTGGGAGCTCTTGCCTCAAACCGTTGCCCTCTCTGGCCATTCTATTTTGTTACCTCCCATTTCTCGCTCTTCTAGACAAACCACCTCATTCCTGTTCACCTCCCAACTGTGCTGTGCGTGGCCTCTTTCACTGACGCCTGCTTCTACACACTATGACAACTGCCTTCAGCATGGCTGCTGGGGACAACCTCCTCTCTCTCTCTCTCTCTCTCTCTCTCTCTCTCTCTCTCTCTCTCTCTCTCTCTCTATCTCATGTATCCCAGGATGGACTTGCTGTATAGCCAAGGATGATCTTCAACTTCTGATGCTCCCGTGTCTGCCTCTCCTCTTGAGTGTCAGGGTTGCAGCTGGCGTACACACCACAGCCAGCTGCTACAGTACTGAGGACGGAACCCAGGGTTCCCTGCGTGATAGGCAAGCACTCCATCCACTGAGTCACACCCCAGCCCTAGAAGGATTCGCCTCACACCCCAATTCCTCTCCAGCATGCACTCTGGCAGACGCTGGCACGAGTTGAGGGTTCAAATTCTTCCCCACTGTGGTGGTTTGAATGAGAACGGCCCCTATATAGGCTCCTGTGTTTGGAGACCTAGTTACCAGGAAGTGGAATCATTTGGAAAAAACGAGAAAGATTAGGAGGAGCTGTGACCCTGCTGGAGGAAGTGTGTCACGAGGGTGGGCTTTGAGGTTTCAAAAGCCCATGCCAGGCCCAGTCTCTTTCCATCTCTCCGTCTCTCCCTCCTTCTCTGCTTACAGATCAGGTTGTAGCTCTCAGGGACTTCTCCGGCACCCTACCTGCCTGCTGCCATGCCCTCGACGGCCATGATGATAACGGCCTGCGTCCCTGAAACTGTAAGCAGCCCCTAACTAAATGCTTTCTTTTATGAGCGGCCTTTGTCATAGTGTCTCTTCACCAGAGCAATAGAACAAGACCAAGACACCCTCAGCCGCTCCCCCAAGTTGCCATTAGTGTCATCTCAGTGAAGTGGAAACTGCTTCTGGGGAAACATGAATCCCCGTCCAACCAGACAGCCACTCTGCACCTTCTAAGTGTAAACTCTGGAGCTGCAGAAAGCAACAGTCTGTAGAGCTTGGCTTAGTTCTCAGCATTTGGCTTTCCTGGAGCCCGAGGAAGAGAGTGAATCCAGCATATCAGCTTCTCGCTGTCTCTCCCTTATACAGTTCCAGCCTTCTACATCAATGCCAGAGATGTTTGATACACAAGCGCCAACCACACGTGGCTATCTGGAATGTGGCCAGTCTGAAGTGAGATGTGGTATGGTATAAGACAATACTGGACTTTCAGGACCTAATTTCACCCCCAGGTGAAAAATCAACTCATTAACAATTGTATATGGATTGCATATTGAAATGGTGTATTGTATACACTGGGTTCAATAAACATTACAAATGACCCCCCATTCTATTTTTTTACTTGCTTGAATGTAGCTATTAGAAAATTTAAAATTAGGGGCTGGAGAGATGGCTCAGTGGTTAAGAGCACCAACTGCTCTTCCAGAGGTCCTGAGTTCAATTCCCAGCAACCACATGGTGGCCCACAACCACTTGTAATGAGATCTGGTGCCCTCTCCTGGCCTGCAGGGACACATGCAGGCAGAACACTGTATACATAATAAATAAATAACTCTTTGAAAAAAAAAAGTTTAAAATTATATATCGCATACATGTCCATTGGTTAGGGCTGCAGTTTGGGGCCCTCACACAGGTCCAGCATAGCTTCCAAAGTCTGTGTTATTTCTTCTTTCTCCTACCTTGGCATTGTCTACACGACTAATTACAAGTCTTTTTCTGTTGGTTTTGAGACAGGGTCTTATGTAGCTCAGGCTGCCCTAGAATACCCTATGTAGTTGAAGGTGAGCTCGAACTCCTGATCTTCCAGCACCCACCTCCCCAGTGCTGGGATTACATCATACCTGCTCTCTGACTAGAGGTTTTGACACTCCCCCACCCCCCGAATTCCTTTCCACACTGTCCCCCAATAGAAATATGGAGCAAGCAAGGAAACTGAGTTCCTGGGCAACCATGGATTCTAGAATCCTGGTAGTGACTGTCTTCCTATAATTTTCTTTTTTTTCTCTTCTCACAATTCTTTTGAAGAAGTAGATGAGGTGAAAATGTCTCTGAATCCTCCTTGCTAAAAAAAAAAAACAAAAACAAAAAAACACAACCCACACACCAGCAACACCAAAGCGCAAGCACTCCCCCATTACGAGCAACAGCAGCATTAATCAAGCAAACAGAGCTGGTGGTTAGCCATTCATCACCGAGAACATGGTTATCCCACCAGAAGCTAAACATAAGATATCTCACTGTCATCAGCCGGGGAGAATATTTATGCTGCTCTTGGACTGGTGCCCAGGGATGGAGTATTAACAAAGTCATTTGTCTGGGCTGCACTTTCAAGTCTAGCATCAGGGAAAACCCTGTTTGTTTAAACAGAGATTAACTGTGGTTTGCTGAGTTTATTGCCTCTTAGTTTGAGTGACTATTCTTGACTTTCTTCTGTGTAAAATGTCACTTGTTTTGGGACTGGAGAGATGGCTCAGCAGTTAAGAGCACTTACTGTTCTTGTGGAGGACCTGGGTTTGGTTCCCGGAACACACATAAGGCAGCTCACGGCCATCTGTAACTTTAGTTCCAGGGGATCTGATGCCCTCTTCTGGCCTCTGTGGGCAATGCACACAGGTGGTGCACATAACACAGTCTCTCTCTCTCTCTCTCTCTCTCTCTCTCTCTCTCTCTCTCACACACACACACACACACACACACACACACATATTTTAAAATTTTTCTTGTTGCAGGGCAGAGGTGGCTCACGCCTTTAATCCCAGCACTCGTGAGGCAGAGGCAGGCAGATCTCTGTGAGTTCGAGGCCAGCCTGGGCTACAGAGTGAGTTCCAGGAAAGGCTCCAAAGCTACAGAGGGAAACCATGTCTCAAAAAAGAAAAAAAAGAAAAAAAATCTTGTTAAAGGGAAACTATTTTCAGGAACACAGACGATTTGCCTTGATAATTTTTTTTTCCCCACAGAACTTAAATTATGGTCCAAATAAGCGACTGGACAGTGCTGTCATACCTATTGTTGTGTTTAGTCTCTGGCTAACAGGACTAGGAGGAAGATGTCTGCTCCAGAGCCACTTGATTGCAGAGGATGGTCCAGCAATGCTAGGGTGGGAAGCCCACCCACTGCCCTCCCCCTCCTGTTCCCTCCCTTCTGGACTCTGTTTTTGTTTGTTTGTTTTAACATTTTTTAAAAGATTTATTTATTATGTATATAGCGTTCTGCCTGCATGTATGTCTACATGCCAGACGAGGGCACCAGATCTCATTATAGATGGTTGTGAGCCACCATGTGATTGCTGGAGATTGAACTCAGGACCTCTGGAAGAACAATCAGTGCTCTTATCCACTGAGCCATCTCTCCAGCCCCTGGACTCTGTTTTGACTTGGACCCATTAACTAATGCCGCAAAGAGTATCAACCTTCAGATAAAAACGGAACAGCTCTGGCCTTTCATTTCTCTACATACCAAGGAAACACACGAGGTTTAGCTAAGTTTAACCTCAGGCCAATCTGCCCTCCATGGTGTTGAGACGAAGCATCAGGGGCTTAACTGAGGAGTGACTGGAGTGTTGAGTCCCACCGGTTGGTGTTTAAGTCCAATTATGCAGCCTTGTGTTGACAATGAACAGTGTCCTAGGTAGGGTTTCTTGTGCTGTGATGAAACACCACAACCAAAGACAACTTGGGGAGGATCTATTTGGCATATGCTTCCACATCACTGTCCATCATTGAAGGAAGTCAGGACAGAAATTCAAGCAGGACAGGAACCTGGCGTTGGAGGCGCTGCTTACTTATAGAACCCAGGACTACAAGCCAAGGGGTTTCCTCACCTACAATGGAATGGGCCCTCCCTCATTACT
>CABHPP010146460.1:30353-47853 GCA_902168425.1 Peromyscus attwateri | reverse complement strand
AGGCAGGTGAGGCTCCAAGGGGGTGCTGGGGTTGCCGGGTGTGTTGTTTGGAGAGGGGTTTGTAGGCACAGTAGGCAGGGGAAGGAACTAGACTTGAATTCATCACTATAGGGGGATATGTGTAACCCCAAACCAAATGGGGAGCACTAAACTGCCTCCTATGGTTGCCTGCCTAGAGGTCAGAGGGCAGCTCTGTGAAGTGGAGCTAGGCTGTCCATCAGAGTTAATAACTGCAGGAGACATTCTCTCTCTCTCTCTCTCTCACACACACACACACACACACACACACACACACACACACACACACACACACACGTCCGTCTTGAGAACCTGAAGACATCCCTCAGTAAAACAGGCTGAAGACATTTCTAAGTAAAATGAGCCACGGCTTTGTCTTTAAAATTAGAATAGAACTTTATTTGTGGAATTGAGATTTGAAAATGATTTTATAGTTTATGCAATAGATTTTGATACATTAATCTGGATATACATTTACCGTAAGAAAAAATTTAAAAACAAGGTCAAATAGCTTATCATCAAACCCAATTGTGTTTAACTTGATAATTGTAAGGAATAGCTTGGGCGCTATAAATTAAAAGCTAAAACAAATGGCATGAGTTTGCATTACTAATGCAATTTAGTGTGTTTCATTTGTTTGGGGGGAAGAGAATTAGAGAAAATGAAGGCTAAAGTACTTTTCTAGAAAAGTCCAAAGCCTTCACTTCGTGAAAGGGGCTCCACACCTCCCCAGCAATAGGATGTCACTGAGGCAGTCTCATGCAGACTGGCAGGAGGGGCTGGGGGGGGGGGAGGGAGAGTGTGCCTGGACTCTAACACCAGGTTCTAGAGAAGTCACTGGACCATCCAGAGGGATACCAGCCTAATGAAAAGAAAGCTTGTGTTTCCTAAGCTCTGCTGTTGATGTTCTCAGAGGTGGCACTGAACAAGTGTGTACAAGTCTATCTCACAAGACAGTTTTACCCTTAGTTCATACAATGGGGGACATTCCAGATAAGACACCAGCCCATATTAGTGTTGCTTTGCCACTGTAGAGAAAGTGAACTCTGATGGTAAGATCCATACATGAATACAACATATGCCAGCACGTATTTGGGATCAGTGATAGCTTTTTATCCTTCCCTACTCTAGATCGCTGTTTTTGGGTGAACACACTCACTGGGAGGAAGGGCAGCTTGGGCACCTGACTTAGACTCTGGTGGCCAGCAGGAAAGCATTCCAGAACTTACCATAGCCTCAAAAGACAAAAGGGTTGGCATGGTTATACAGTTATTCATACTTGACAGATAAAGTAACTGGTGCCCAGTAATGCAGGTTCACACAGATGGTCAATGATAAAATCAAGACTGCACAGATGGCCGGCCATGCCTGGCTGACTTGGTAAAGACACTTGGGAAGCAAGCATGCACTGGCATGGGGGTTACTTTCCCTGACCCACATGATGGTGTGGCCTATGGAAAGTGTTTTTGCTACAGTCACTGAAATCCCTACCATGCAGTGACAGGCACTTGTCTTGTTAGAGCCAACAAGCTAAAAGCAATGGCCCCATGTACTTCTGACAGCTCCCACAGGGCATTAATCTGCGTCTACAAGGTTTAGAAGACACGCTTACATTAATGTATGCAAGCACATTGAAAAGCAGACTTAAATTTTTTCACACCAATGAAAAGATGAATAAAAGGAGTCTGGGCACACATGCTCTGCAGGCGGAGTGGGACCTCGCCTCCCTCTCCTCCTGCCTTCCCAGACTGCTCACTCCTACTTTCTCAGTTTACAAAGTCATCTACATGTCTCTAGGTCCCTTGCAGATGAAGAAGGAGCTGATTTCACTGCTGACAATTTTATCTCGGGCCCTGGCACATGGCTGGCACTGTCTACGTGTGTTGATTCATGCATGGGTTCTCTTCCTACACTTCAAGGTGGTTCTCACCACCTGTAGCAATTGCCTCAGGGGTTTTTGACTTTTAATAAAACATAATTCTCATAGTAAACAGTATTTTTAGAAAGCATAAGAAACCTGGTAACAAATTTATACAAATTATGCATTGAACTACTCTTTGGTTATTTTAAACAAATCCTTTTATACTAATGTGATACTAAAAATATAAAAATGCAACTACAGAAATTCGCTTCATCTGTAAACATAATGAACTCCGTAAACACGTATGTACTACGTGACTGCAAGCGTGAAGTGGCTGGAAAGGGCAAGTCATACATGTAACTCGGTTCTTCACGGCATGCTTAGAAACACTGCTTTGTGGAGCTTGTTTTGTGTTTGGAGGAATTCTAAATACACTAACACATAATAACTGTAGCCCGTGACTAAGCCTTGAGGATGCACAGGCAGGAGGGAGGCCTAATACTCACTACACATTGCAAATAAAAGCTTGCTCCGCTAGTCTTCTGAATCGCTGGAGATTCAAGCTGCATGCTAACAAATGTGAAATACATCCGAGTGAAGAGTAATACTTTTTTTTTTTTTTTTTTTTTTTTGCAAGTGACTTAAGTGACTAAAAACATAGTGACACATCTTCCAAAGTTGTCCCAAAGATCTAGGCAATAAGGTACACTAGGCAAGTTCTACAGAAGAAGTAGCGACAAGAACACTAAGTGTGTCGCCGTTTACTCAATATTGAAGACTATCTTTGTCCAAATTTCATCTCAAAAAAGCTCGAATTTTTCCACCAGATACCCATTACAGTTCTTTCACAGTTGGAATCTCAGTAGTTACAGAAAGATGTGCCTAGCAAGATGAGAGATGGTCAGAACTCAGGCACACAGGACTCAAACGTCCTGTCACGTGAACCCTAACAACTGGACAAAGAACGGGACAAATGAACACTTCAGTATGGAGGTGGCTGAAACTACGGATACACTGTTCTCTGGTCTCTCTGGGAAGAGCCAGCAACTACCTTTTAGAAGTACTCTGGAAAATGTTAAGATGCAATTTTGCTTTTACTTAAAAACTATGGTGGTTGAGACACCACAGCTTGTTCCTTCCTTATAATCTAATCGACCCCATCAAAGCCCTGAGTGTTCTCAATCGCCATCTGAAGTTTATCCGAAAGTTCTTCAAATGACTCATAGGGCGGCAGGTCCAGACGATTGAAGCTGAAAAGGTGGAGAGGATCTGGTTAGGACCGACAGCGATGCAGGAAATGTCACCATGGTAACTGCAGTACCATTGCTACTTGTCAGGAATATGTTCCATCTCTGCTCTCAGAGGTCACAACAGGCAGGGAGGATTTCCTGATCCCTATGCAGCCTTGTATTCACACCTCCCCCTCCAGATAGGTGGGTTCCTTGACTGTGTTAGCCTCCAAGATGGGATGTTCTAGCACTTTTTCCATCACCCATAGAATGGGGGCAATATATATGGCCAATAGTTCAGATGGGCTTCTCTGTCCTTAAATATTTGGATTTTGAGTCCAAGCAGCATGGGTTTCTGGGATTGTGTTTGTTTCTTCCTCTCTTCTAAGGCTGGCACACACCCATCCCAAGAGAGCATCCCAGGGGCTGCTCCTAGGCCAAGAGAAGGGAACTCTGCCCTGTTACTCACCAGGTATGCGCTCTTGGCAGCTTACCAGGGGTGCCCCACTGTTCAACTGTGAAGGACTGTGGTCCATTCGAGCCTATGGGAAAGATGAGTTTCTGTGGTTTAATATACTTTATCCACAAGAATCCTAGACATTGCAAAAACACACTTTTCCTATAGACAGAACTTGCACACACAGAAGTCTGCTGTGCTTGGATTCACTGGTGAGTCGTAAAACAAACTGCCCACCACTTCATTTCTGAGTGTGGCGCTGCTCCGACCCACTGGGGCACATCTGCAGCTCATCCTGACCCAGCTGCATCTCCAATTAGGATTTTCTTCACAGGTACACAAGAGGAAGTGAAGACTCTTTTGTTTCCCATCGAAAAAATTTTTTCTCTCCTTTCTTATGTAACTTCACTGTAAAGCTTGAAAAATAACAGGATAAAATGAACTGAAGAATGTAGGCCATGCATATCCCAGCTCCTAAGTCTGGGGAGGGCTCTTTCTGTGGTTCCTTTTGTCTGTTAGGCCATAAAAGCACTTGACTACTGAGCCGGTCTCAATCTGGAGATTTAAAAACTTTAAATAACATTTATTACTCTTTTGTGTGTGTACCTCAGCATACATGTGCTAAGTGCGTATGTGGAGGTCAGAGGACAACTTGTGGGAGTTCTCTCCACTTTGTGGGTTCTGGGGATTGAACTAAGGTCATCTAGCTTGGAGGCCAGTGCCTTGACTGCTGGGGCATCTCAGGGGTACTGTTTTTTAGTTTATCTATTGTCAAGACTGGGTCTCACCCTCAGTCCAGGCTGGGCCGGGCCTCACAACATAGCTGAGGCTGGCCACCCTGTCAACCCTCCAGATTCCCAAGTACCGGGATGGTAAGTGTGAGCGCACACACCAGATTCTGGAGTCTTTCTGAGCATGTGCACACTTGTATACAGCAGTGGTTCTCAACCTTCCTAACACTGTGACCCTTTAATGCAGTTCCTCATGTTGTAGAGACCTCCAACCATAACATTATTTGTTGCTACTTCATAACTGTCATTTTGCTACTGTTATGAGTCATGATGTAAATATCTGATATTCAGGATTATCTGATATGCTACCCCCCAAAAGGTCAAGACTAAAAGGTTGAGAACCACTGGTATAGAGCATTTTGCGTACATGTGAGCCTGTTACATGATCTACAATTGTTCTCATGACGGACATTTTAGAAACTGCCTTTTTTCAGTTTGCAGTTAGCTCTCTCTAATCCTCAACATCCCAACCGCCAGATAATTAGGCTCACATCCTGATCTGTGACTTTCCATTTCCAAATGTGTGTGTACAGCTGCCAGAAGCAGTGAGAGGATATTCAGTATTCTCAGCAGTAAGTTTTCTCCAAGGAGTAACTTTTTATATCTCATCCGTCATGAGGAGATTCACAGCTAGACCTTCAGTGCCTTGTCTAGAGAGAGCTCAGTTGTAAAGAGCCCACACTGCTCTTGCAGAGGACCCAAATTAGGTTCCCAGCACCCACACTGAGTGGCCCATAACCTCCTGTAACTCCAGCTCTGAGGGATCTGGCACGCTCTTCTGGCCTCCAAGGGCACCAGGCAAGCCCGTGGTGCACAGACTCACATGAAGGGAACACACCATTACACATAAAATGAAGTGAAAAAGAGAGGGAGCTGTGCTCTTCTCTGGGGTCTCCCACAGGAATGAAGAGCCTACTGAGAGCCCCTACCCCACAGCTCACACCAAACCACAAAGAGAAAATAAGATTTCATGATCAAGAAAGCTTTGGAAAACCTGGGTTTTTGTTTTTTTTTTTTGTTTTTAACAAGTTCCAAAGAAATCTTTGAGTTCTTTCCATATCTGTAGAGAATGTTTCAAGTCCTCTGTGGACACCTCAAGGAGTGGGTAGTATTGAGCCGTATTTGCTGGTGTCACGTGTACATGCACACCTCACACGAACAAATGACCAAGTAAGCAGTTATAGTGAACGAAGAACAATGGACAGCACAGGGCAAAAAAGGCATGCCACCGCGCTCTCCATTCCTTTGTTTCTGAGACAGGGTTTCTCTGTGTAGCCCTGGCTGGCCTTGAACTCACTCTGTAGACCAGGCTGGCCTCGAACTCACTGAGATTGGCCTGCTTCTGCCTCCTAAGTGCTGAGATTAAAGGTGTGCGCCACCACTGCCCATCTATGCCCAACATTTTAACGTTAGTTCTGGGACAGACTCATGTGCTGGCCAGGTGTGCACTTACCAACCAAGTTGTTTTCTAAGCATTCAAGTTTAATTTTTTAAAATTAAGCAAAACACTGTGAAAATGGAGGAAGCCTGAAGACTTCTTGCCCATGAAAATGACAGTCAATGTCTGCATTTCTGAGAGATCTACACAGAATCCTTACCATAGAGTTCAGCAAACCCGTTCATGGGCACACGGGAAGTGCCTGTAACAAACTGAAGCAAGCGAATTCTTTTTTCTGAGTCCATCATTAAAACAGCCTGAAAAGCAGAAAGACTTCTGTTAGAGGAGACTCCTAGAAATGACAGAGAAATTATCCAGGAAAAAAAAAAGCTATCTGAATTTAGAGAACTAATAATGACTAATTTTGTTCTTCTTGTTCTCAAAAACCTTATTTCCAAGACCTTATTTCTCTAGGGGCTGCAGAGATGGCTCAGTAGCTAAGAATGTTTACTGCTTTTGCAGAGAACTTGGAATTAGTTCTCAGCACCCACATGCTGGCTCACAACTGTCTGTAACTGCAGTTGCAGGGGAATCTGGCACCCTCCTCTGGCTTCTGCAGGCACTGCATACATGTGGTACACACAAACTCATTCAAGTGTATGCGCACAATTAAAAACAAACCTTTAACAATTGCATTTATTGACCTTACTGAATGGCATATGTATAAGAGAATTTAGAGGAGCCACGTTGTGGGTTATTACAAGCTCTTGAAAGAATCCACATGTTGGTGGAAAGCTAATGTGTCTATTTCAGCTCACTTACCACAATTCTGAATGCTTTCCCTACTTACCTCTGAGTAATTGGGAGGGTGGAATCACACTCAAAGGCACATCATACAAAATTAAAAGTTACACCTGCTTGACTGGTGTGCTTTTCTGGGTTACCCCTGTGCTATGCACACCGAAAGTTATTCTAGAAGTGGCATAGTATAATTGAATCTACTAATAAGTAAGTTCGGGTTACCTTCCAGAACCACTGGATGACCTGGTGGTTTGGGCTGTAGCCATTTTTGTACTTTGTATGATCCTTCCAGTCGCCCACATCCACATCTCCCAGACCACACATGAGAAGCTGTAAAAAAAAAGATACGTAGTCAGAACCTCAAGCAGGAAAACTGGTACAGAGCTCTGTTGTTTTTGTTTTTCTGAGACAGGGTATCACACTGTGGCTCTGGCTGTTCTGGAACTCATTATACAGATCAGGCTGGCCTCAAACTCAACAGAGATCTGTTTGCCTGCCCCTGCCCCCGACCAATGCTGGGATTAAAGGTGTGCATCACTATGCCCAGCCAAAACTCTACTTTAACATAAAATATTTCTCTCTCTTGATCTTTTTATTCCATCTATTTCTTTATCTACTCAGTCATGTGTGTGGTGGCATGTGTATGCCTTGTTTTGAGTGTGAAAGTCAGAGGACAGCTTGTGGGAGTTGGTTTCCCTCCAGGGATCACACTCCAGCTGTCCGGCTTGGTGGTAAATGCCCTTCTTTCCCGAGCAACCTTGGTGGTTCTCCAGCTCTCTTTTTAAAGTCAGGGTCACCTGTAATGCCCTCAGGTTAGCTTTGAACTCATAACGTAGCTGAGGATGACACCGAGCTATTGATCTGGCTTCCACCTCTCAAGAGCTAGATAATAGGTGTGCATCATCATACCTGGTTTCCTGCTGAGGATGGAGCCAGGGCCTCAAGCACACTAAGAAGCTTTCTCCTCCGTCCTCTCCATACACTCGACCACCCACCAACTGAGCCTCCCCAGTCCCTCTCCACTCCTCGGCCACCTTCTTTCTCACGGCCCCCCAAAACCGTGGTGCTGAGGACTGAACGCAGGGCCTGGAGTTCTTAACATTGAACTACATTCCCAGTCACACATAGAAATATTTCTTACCTCCAGTTCATTTTCATCGAATATCTTGATGAGATCCTGGGGTATCAGTTCAAAAAATCCCTGCAAGGAAAGGAGTGTGTCCACAGCGGGTTAGCAGGCTCAGTTCCATGCTTGAGCACCCTGTAGCATGGGAGTACTCTGCCTTCTACAGGGGCCACTATACACTCGTGAGCTCTTCACTGTGATCCCAGTGAGACAATGAGGCGCCCTGGTCAGCAAGCATGCTCTGTCTTTCTTTCTCAAAGTGGCTGCCTTGAAACATTCCATCAATTCTCAAGCTGCCTCCTCTCTCATCATCCTTCTTCCCCGAACAGAAGAAAGACTGAGGCTGAACAAAGCCGAGGCCCCATCCTGGCCAGGCCTCCTGCAGAGGGAGGCCATGTCTCTGCAGGGCTCATCACCTGCTGCTACGTCCTCAGCTCCTCCTCCGAACTATCCTTCACCCTCCCCAGTCTGTCCAAGCCAGACCTGCCTTAAAAACACCTCGCTCTTCTTCCTTTCACAGCCAGATACATACAGTAGGTAAAGCCAAATCCAATTGTTCACACCCCAACTGTACCTCCACTACCTGCCACCTGCACTGACCTTGGAAGAGCCAAGGTCAACTTTGCAGCGGCCTAGTAAACACTTCCATCTATCCTCTTTCATATTTGTCTGCTTCTAAAAAATTACAGGTGTGTGTGTGTGTAAATGTATGTGCACATTATTTTAAAAACATGACATGAGGTTGTCGGGGTTTCCGTTTCTACCTAACAAGGCTAGATATGGCGGAGCCCCCACACCCACCCAGCATTTACTTGGGGGTTCTGGTCAGCATCTCCCAAGCCTGCTCAGTGTTTGCTGGTCAGAGTGACTGTATTTCAACAGGTTACCTACTCCAGTAGTACCGTGTTAATGTAAATATATGCCTCAGGGGGCTGGAGTGGGGCTCAGTGCTTAGGAGTACACACTGCTCTTGCGGGAGACCTGAGTGTGGCCCCTAGAACTATGCTGGCGACTCACAACCGCCTGGAACTCTAGCTCCAGGGGATCCTTCACTGGCCTCCACAGGCATGCGTGTGCACACAATTGTAAAAATATAAAATTAAACTAAAAACATATTGAGAGTGGCTTCAAGAGCCCGCCACATCTTATCTGTCTCAGATCCAATGAGGCCCAATACTCAGGAGTTATGGGCAGGTGGGTCCTTGAAGTTATGGGAAGACAAGCAGACCATCATGCTTACCTCTTTGAAAGCAGCCATTTGCTTCTGGATTCGGTTCACAAATCGCCACTGTATAACAAGGCTGAAAGGAGGAAAAAAAAAAACAAACCACTAAAACATTTTCTCTCCCTGCACATAAACCAAGACACATTTTTTTTTTTTGGTTTTTCGAGACAGGGTTTCTCTGTGTAGTTTTGGTGCCTGTCCTGGAACTCACTCTGCAGACCAGGTTGGCCTCAAACTCAGAAATCCACCTGCCTCTGCCTCCCAAGTGCTGGGATTAAAGGCGTGCAGCACTACCGCCCAGCTCTCCAGGAAACACTTAAGACATGCTTACTCCAGTTATAACAGACAGACTAGCTGGGACCACGGCAAAAGCTGGAGACAGACAGACAGACAGGGAAACTAAGGTTTGCTTTTTTCTAAGAAAATTGAATTCTGGCCATGAGGGAAGAGAGAACAAGTTAAGGAAAACCTTCTAGAACAAGGGGGAAAAGCAGCAGAGAACTGTTTCTAGGAGACACGTAGAAATAAAGGACTCACTAAATGTACTCCTTTTTGTTCTTGTTGGTGACGACGATCTCTGAGCCTCCAGTTTTCAGTTCATGTTGATGTGTCTAAATTAAACATGGTATGAAAAAAAAAGTGTACATGAGTTACACCAGAAGCCTGGTGTTTTAAATTAAATCCATTCAAAAGCTATAAGCTAAGAAAACTGAAATATTAGTTGTACTAAAATGAATACAGAGTGAGTCAATGGTCAAAGCCCAAATACTGGCTGAGACAGAGCTTTGCCACTAGAGCTCAGAGTGTCTCGGGTGCGGGATGGTGCATACGCTTAGGACAACATTGCTTTTGCAAGCAATGTATTATCTGAAAGTCTACAGACCTGACCAAAGAGTTCCTCATCTATGATAAATCTGAGGTCCAGCTCTGTCGGGTCATTCTCAAGAATCCAACGCAGTGAGCTGTAATATTCACTATCCTAGAAGGGAAATAACATTTTAATTAATTAATTTTGCAGTGCTGGGAACTGAACTCAGAAGGCAAGTAGATCCACAGAGCTGCATGGGAAAGCTGCACTTAAAAAAATCTGTACAAAGATAGCTGAACGTCCATACCACTACACTGGTGGGGCTGGGGAGATGGCAGTCAGGCAAGTGCTGGCTCCCCAAGCTTGAGGACCTGAGTTTGGATTCCCTAGCACCCATATGAAAAGCTGGGCACAGGGCATACACCTGAAACCCCAGGCCTAGGGAGGTGTAGACAGGAGGATCCAGGAACTCAATGGCCAGCCAGCCTGGCCAAATCAGTAAGCTCCAGGTTCAGTGAGAGACACCATCTCAAAGAATAAGATGGAGAAAAAGGGAAAGACAATGACACTGGTCTCTGTTTTCCACAAGTGCAAACCATATGCATACACATATACACACAGTGCATGAGCATGTCTACACACACACACACACACACACACACACACACACACACACAGTGCGCGAGCACACAGACATGCACACGCTGTAGCAAGGATCTGGTTAACTGGGGAAAAGATAAAAATGTTACTTGCACATCTTATCCACTCACACCTAAACTGAGCTAAGCTGCCCAAGTGAAAACATGCCAATTGGTAACCTGGTGCCCAGTTCTCTGTGTGAAGGCAGTGGTTGTAGAGATTTTAATCATAGGGCTAAGTAAAACATTTTCCAAATAAATCTAACTTTCCTGGATTTCCATACATCTCCCTCCTGGGATTGTGAGGTTGTACTTGAAATGTCTGAGTTCATTGCTGGTCCACACTAAAGAAAAGTTTCGAATTAAATATAAAATCTTAACCGACCCACACAGTAACTGTGCTCTTACAGTTTCCAAAGAACATGCTGGAGCTGGGGATGTGGCTCAGCTCAGGGAGTACTTCTTAGCATGTGCAAAGCCCTGGGTGTTATCCCTAGAAAAGCATGAACCAGGTGTGGTGGCACACACCTGTAATCTTAGCACCCAGAAGGCAGAGGCTGGAGGCTCAGAAGTCATCCCTAGCTACACGGTGAGTGTGAGGCCAGTCTATGCTCCCTGAGACCCTGTCTCAAACAACAATAAAAAAACAGAACAAAGAATCAGCTGGGACCTGGGGAGATGGTTCAGTGGTTAAGAGCTCTGCCTACCCTTGCAGAGGGCTGCGGTTTAATTGTCAGCACCCACACTAAAGCTCACAACCATCTGTTACTCCAGTTTCAGTGGAACCAGCATCCTTTTCAGGCCCCGAGGGTACCAGGCACACACACAGTGCACATACATACATGCAGACAAAACACTCATATGTATAAAATAAAAACAAATAAATCTTATTAAAAAATCATACTGCAGGGGTTGGGGATTTAGCTCAGTGGTAGAGTGCTTGCCTAGCAAGCAGAAGGCCTTGGGTTCTCAGCTCCAAAAAAAAAAAAAAAAAATCATACTGCTTGTACCAATAAAGGATATCAAGAGGGAATAACAATGTACTCAGAACTCAAGACCTGACCTTGGAACCCACATGTATCCACCATGCCCAGGGCCACCAGCAGCGGAGAGGAGACTTGGTCCTTTGGCTTCTGTTTCTTTACAGAAGCCAACCACAACACCCTGCCTTCGGAGCGCCAGCTTTAAACATATGCCATTCACCACAAACAATTACAACTCAAAACCTGGTGTAAAAGATATGTAACTACTGCATGGCAGACAGAACCCAGGGGAGGTCTGACAAGATGCCGCAATGGGTAAACAACTGCCAGCAAGCTTGATAACCCGAGATCAACTGCTGGGGCCCACAGGACAGCCACGACTCCTGCGAACTGGCCTTTGACCTCACAGGGGATCCATGGTACAAGCAATGCTCCCCATCCCCCAATAAATAAATGTAATAAAAATAAATACATACAAAATTTAAAATTTAGCAGCCAGTCGGCCACAGCTCAGTAGGTAAGCCTGATGAGCAGAGTTCAATCCCTGGAATCCACATGATGGAGATCACTGACTCCCTTTATATGCCCAAATGAACACATAAACAAAAGTATGTAGATGTAAAAGATAAATATAAAATAACTCAGCAGAAGGTGTAACTAATATCTGCAATGCACGAAAAATCTAAGATGTACTAATGGACACAGGCATAGGAATAAAGTCAGGGTGTGGTGGACACAGGTATGAGACAGGAAAACTATCTCATCAGAGAAAGAGTGGGCAATGGATATGCAACCACTCACTGCAAAGTTCTTTCCAGTGTACTGCATGCTAGAAAACGTTCACTTGTGCATGTTTGTGTGTAAATGACCATGTATGGCGTATGTGGGTCTCATGCATGTACGTGTAGGGGGAATGGGGCACACGTGTCAAGTGTCCTGCTCTGTCACTCTCCACTTGATCCCAAAGACACAGGAACTGAGGGCTGATCTGGAACTGAGCTCGTGGGCAGCAAATCCCAGATATCCTCCAGGCTCTGTCTCCCACATGCCCAGCTTTTTATGTGGCGAGAAGATGTCAATTGGGATCCTTGAGTGTGCCCAACACAGGCACCGGTCCATCCCTTCAGTCCCCATTTCCATTCTCCAACAATGAAATGTACTAATTTCTGTTCTGAAAACCAGTTCTCAGACAGTGTGAGTAGCTTGGTTTCGCAGCGCTACCTCAGCAGGTGCAAAGCCCTGGGGTGCTGAGATCCAGCACTGTAACAACCACCACCGAGCCCCAATTCTCTAAGCCTAGTAAGTGCGTAAGAGGGACCTACCACGGACTCCATGTCATGCAGCGTTATCATTTTCTGAAGCATCATCTTGTAAAAGGGGCGGATGAAAAAGCCTTGTAAAAAACAAAATAGATGATTGTATCAATTAAGATGATTATCAATTACAACAACAAAAAACCCATATCAAAACAAGTTTGCTATGTGACGCTAACCATCCAGCAGCTTGCCATGATAAACTGCCATCCCAGCCACACGACCAATGAATTTGAAGTACGAAAGGTGATCTTCGTTACACAAGCCCGAGTTTGGATTTATCTGGAGGGTGTAATTATCCCTGTAAAGACAAACCACAGTTCTTGAAATTCTTGACATTCCACAGGAAAAAAAAACTTACACAGGCAAGTGACTTTGAAAATGTCCCCTTTTTTTTATTTTCCTCTACTAAAAACAAATGCACTGATAATGGTCTTTAAAAAACAATATCCATTTCAAGTCAAAAGATAGAAAAAATCCCAAAGGCAAAACCTACTCATTTTTATGTTCAAAAGACAAAGAGAAAACCCTGACGCTTGGTATAACATGGCTGGACTTTGAAGACAGGCGGCTGTACAACCATTTCCTCTGAAATGAATTCAAATACTCCCTCCTGGACAGAGGGCAGGGCTCATTAGACTCAGGAAGTGGGGCTGGAGAGATGGCTCAGTGCTGAAGAGCGCTTGCTGCTCTTGTAGAAGACTGGGGTTGGATTCCCAGAACCCACATGGCAGCTCATAACCATCTGTAACTCCAGTTCCAGGGACCTGATGGCCTCTTCTGGCCTGAGAAGGTACTGCATGCTTCTGGTGCATAGGCATACATGTAGGAAAACACCTAAACATATTAAATGAAAAAAAGCCCTCTCCAGGGGAGAGGAATGCTGACCAACTGAGCTACCTGAAGTCATGCAGGGAGCTCCAGCGACAGGGACAGAGCCTTGGTGGGTCCTCACCCAGGTGAGAGTGAGCTTCTCTATTACCTGGTTGCCTTTGCATCATCCCTGCCACCAGAAAAATCCCTCACCTGTCTTCTGAAAGTAATCTAAACCATTTCATGGTTTGCCATGTTGGGCTTTGGTAGCATCCTAACTTGGTCTGTTGTCCGCCCCCTACCTCAGGTGAATAGAGGTTTGTTCATGTTTTCCAATGAAATGTTACTTGACGTATGCTAAGTGAAATAATGCATATGCCAAGGAAAAATGCTGCATGGTTCCACGTGTCTGGTGTAACTAACTAGAGCAGTCAGATTCACAGAGAAGAGTAGCCTGGTGGCGGCCAGGAGGTGGGGGGCCAAGAGTTCAATGATGCAGAATGTACTTGAAATGCCAGCCAAGTGAGGGCTGGGGTGGCAGCTCTGTGGAAGAGGTCCTGCCTATTATGTGCAATCCACAGTGCACACAAACACACGCAAAGTTAAAACGGCAATTTTTATGTTATATACATTTTAACACAATTTAAGAAGTCATCTCTGACATACAAGTTACAGTCTCCCATGACACCAATAATGTAGCCCATGCTTTCTAACGTGCAACCTAACTTTGGAGAGTGTGATTGTTCCCCCCACCTTCTACACACAGTCATTTAAAGCAGTTATGCCAGGTGTGGTAGCATGTGGGTATAGTCTTAGCTAATCAGGAGGCTGAGGCAGGATTCTTTAAGCCCAAGAATTCAAGGCTACCCTGGGCAACACAGTGAGACTTGGTAATAAGGAAAAACTTACGTAGCAGAATATTCAAACAGCCCATAATAAGGGTTAAACATCTCCTTTGAAATGAGGAAGAACCATTCCCGAGCAACTCCTCCATAATCAAGTCCCTTTTCGCCATCAAACTCAATCCACAGTCGAGCCTTCAGGAAGTCAGCTTTCTTCACACCCATAATCCTCCGGTAAGAATCCTCCAGAACATTTGCGCGGCGAAGTTTCATTTCAAACTTATTTGGAATGTCATTCTGCAGAGCGCCGGAGAGAGACATGGTTTAGATCTCTATGTAAACCAGGCTGGCCTGGAATTCAAGAGACCTGCCTGCCACTGCCTCCTGAGTGCCCAGCAAGCACACTATCAACTGGACTATCTACCCATCTCCCTCATCAAATGCTTTACAATCAGAATGCCTAAAACTAGAAGACAATTTTCAGAGTAATTTAGACAACAAAGTTCTGGAGAATTTAAAATTCCTTTTCTATTTAAAAATTCTATTGGGAAATATAAAGTCTAGTATCCAACCCACCATTTTTAATCAGTTGAAGTCACCAGCTTGGAACCCTAGAAAGTACAACCCAACATTGCCACCTAGTGGCCATGCTCCTAAACTGCAGGGAAAGACTGAAAGGACCAGCACATGAGGAAGACATTTAAAATGTTAGTTACACCAAAGGATGGGCAGATGAGTTTAATTCTAAATATACTTGCAGTTTGGTGATGAAAAAGTGCAATGAACATATCTATCAAACATAAGGAAATAAGTAACAATACTACCATTTGGACTTCTGCTCACTGTTAATTTTTAAATTATGTGGAAATGTGTTGTATTCAAAGCTATGAAGAATGGGTGGCTATTAACACTCAATGTGGGAAAGGAATCCAGAAGTCTTGAACACAATCAAACACAAGGCAAGAAGAAAATCTCCAAAGCACAAAGTCACAAAAGACGAAGCCCTATGAAGGAAACACACTTAAGCAAATGTCAAGATGTTTTTCTATATTACAAAGACTCCTGAAAAATAAACATGAATGTAAGTATGCTGTTTAATAAGTTATCCAAAATGTACACCTCCTAGGACTAGAGAGATGGCTCAGCAGTTCAAAGCATGCTCATGCAAAGGACCCAAGCTAAGCTCACAGCGTCCACACTGGTCAGCTTACAACTGCTTGTAATTCCATGTCTAGGGGAGCCGATGCCTCGGGGCTCCTCAGATAACTGCACTCACACACACATACCTCACCTCCTACACAATTAAAAATTCATTCATTCATTCATTTATTTTTTTGAGACAAGGTTTCATTATGTATACTTGGCTGTCCTGGAACTCACTATGTAGACCAGGCTGGCCTTGAACTCAGAAATCTGCCTGCCTCTGCTTCTTGGGTGCTGGGATTAAAGGCTTTGTGCCACCATGTCCAGCCTTTAAAAATAATAATCTTCTGGATAAATGAGACAGTTGATTAGCTTAAACTGTTTGGGAGGCACCCAGGCATGGGGACCGGGACCTGTCCTTAGTGCATGAGATGGCTGTTTGGAACCTGGGGCCTATGCAGGAACACTTTGCTCAGCCTGGTAGGAGGGGACTGGACCTGCCTGGACTGAATCTACCAGGTTGAGCTCAATCCCCAGGGGAGTCCTTGCCCTGAAGGAGATGGGAATGGGGGGTGGGCTGGGTGGAAGGGCCTGGGGCGGTAGGAGGAAGGACAGGGGAATCTGTGGCTGATATATAAAATTAAATCAAATTATAAAATAAAAAAAAAAAAGAGAAAAAAAATCTTTTAAAAAACATGGGGCTAGGGCTAGAGAGTGGTTAAGAGCACTGATTGCTCTTCTAGAGGACCTGGGTTCAAGTCCCAGCACCCACATGGCAGCTCACAACTGTCTATAACTCCAAGATCTGACACCCTCATACAGACATACATGCAAGGAAAACACCAATGTACATAAAATAAAAATAAACGAAAGATCATGGCTCAGTGCTTAAGAGCACTCACTGCTGTTGCAGAAGACCCAGACTCAAACCCACATGGTGGCTCGACCATTCTTAATTCCAGTTTCAAAGACTCAGCACCCTCTTCTGGCCTCCACAGGCATCAGATCAGGTACATGCACGTAGGCAAAACATTCATGCACACAATAAAATAAATCAGTCTTTAAAAAACTTCTTTAAAACACACACACACACACACACACACACACACACACACACACACACCCTTTCCCTATGAGAAAGCAACCACTCAGTCTTCAAACACAGTAGGATGCATCTGGACCGCTCCCCACAGTCTCCCATCATCCCCGCCCCCCAATGGCTGAGAAGCTGATAAATGTCACTAACCTGCTTCTTCAGCTTTCTGCGGAAGAACTCGTACTTCCTTTTGTAATCCCTGGAGTAGGGCACTGCCTTTAGTTGGAAAATTTGGAAAAACAAAGTTCAGGTTGGTTTTATCTGCAACAGCATTATTAGGTCCCCATGGATATCTTATGAGTATACACAAAGAAAAAATTATTTGGAAATTAATGTTTCATTTGAAGAAAAGCAAACAGAAAGGAGTATTTTTTTTTATAAAATTTCTCTTTAAGACAAAATTGCATTCGGCAGTCACTGTGGCTAAAATTTCTTCATGCAATTTTTTTTTAAATAAGTGACAGAGTCTCTCTATGTATCAATGGCTATCCTCAAATTCTCTATGTAGACTAGGTTAGCCTCGGCCCACAGAGATCCCCCTGAGTGATGAGAGTAAAGGCATGTGAGACCATTGCCTGCCCATACAATATTCTGAAAATGTGACATGCCAGAAGCAAAATAAATTTTCCAGGCAGAGAAAATTTAGAAACAAAAATTTCGGAAAAGGCTTTGAAAGTGCTTTTGCCATTAAAGGGATCGTTTGAAAAGTGCATTTTTTCCTTGAACCCCTAGAAGTTCCCTTTGTTACTCAGCATTTTAAGCAAGTATACACTGAGATACTAGACACTAATCTAAAAAACCTCATGTTCAATTTCTTAATTTTGTGAATTAACAAACAAAATCTGAAGAAAAAAAATGGAAAATGTAGCTATATAAGAGTGATTTTCCGGGCTGGAGAGATGGCTCAGAGGTTAAGAGCACTGACTGCTTCTCCAGAGGTCCTGAGTTCAATTCCCAGCAACCACATGGTGGCTCACA
>CABHPP010146460.1:0-30253 GCA_902168425.1 Peromyscus attwateri | reverse complement strand
AAAAAAAAAAAAAAAAAAAAAAAAAGTGATTTTCCGCCGGGCGTTGGTGGCGCACGCCTTTAATCCCAGCACTCGGGAGGCAGAGGCAGGCGGATCTCTGTGAGTTCCAGGCCAGCCTGGGCTACCAAGTGAGCTCCAGGAAAGGTGCAAAGCTACACAGAGAAACCCTGTCTCGAAAAAAACCAAAAAAGAGTGATTTTCCGGGGCTGGAGAGATGGCTCAGAGGTTAAGAGCACTGACTGCTCTTTCAGAGGACCTGAGTTCAATTCCCAGCACCCACATGGTGGCTCACAACCATCTGTAATGAGATCTGGTGCCCTCTTCTGTATACATAATAAATAAATAAATCTTTAAAAAAAAAAAGTGATTTTCCTATAGTTAACCTGATTCAGGAGTAGTATAATCATGTGACAGTGTAATATTTTTACAGATTTGAATAAGGTTTAGATAGTGGGCTTCTGCAATGTGACTACAAATCACTCATCCTGACTCAGGCTGTTCCTCTCGGTTCCACCCTTGACTGGGAGCACTGGGATGCAGGCGACTTACTGGTCCAGCTGTTGCCACATCCTGCATCCGAGGGTCTTCCCACTGGGTCTTCTTTGTGTCTAAGAGGGAAAAGAAAAGAGATGTTCCTCTTCCTCATGTCTACAACCAAGTACCAGACAGAACTGAAACAGAGAAGTGATTCGGCACGTACTGTGATTTATATAGAAGACTCTTCCATCTGTGTGGGTCCTTTCTTCCCAGCCGGGCTGTAATGAAACATTTATTCCAATTATTTTAGCACCAGGTCTTAGATATACAGGTTATTAAAAAAGAACCCCATAATAAAAAAAATTAAAAAACAAACAAAAGAAAAACCCAAAACACTGGCACTGGCTGTATGCTTAATATGCAAGTATCACTGTGAGCAGAGGACTCAATAGTTTAATAACAGTTAGATAACTCCTACATTTGAAGGTATAAATGGCTGAGTTAGTCAAGCTAGCTCAGCAGCAGAACTTACAGGTAAAGGTCCGAGGTCATTGGACGGGTCGACTGGTGTCTTCGCTTTTAGTTCAGCAGGGACTTTGGATGTTGGATCGTCCTTTATTTGGTTAAGACACACACACACAAAAAAAAAAAACCACACAAATTTTAAAATGATGATACCACTGCGA
Organism: Peromyscus attwateri; assembly: GCA_902168425.1. Taxonomy (NCBI): domain Eukaryota; kingdom Metazoa; phylum Chordata; class Mammalia; order Rodentia; family Cricetidae; genus Peromyscus; species Peromyscus attwateri. The sequence goes on along the minus strand of CABHPP010146460.1, from coordinate 29,090 downwards.
TACAACTGTTTTGTAAAGTCGATGGACATTTAAAACACTCTCTCTGGAGTTGGAGAGACAGCTCAGTGTTTGGTAAAGCATTTGCCATGACAGAGAAAGGACCCGAGTTTGGATCCCTGAACCCATGTAAATGCCAGGGTGGCACCATGGTAATTCCACCACTGTAACTCTAGCCTTGGATGGAGGAAATGGGATCCCCGAGCAAGCTGGCCAGGGAGACTAGTGGTACAAGCTGCAGGCTTGAGTGACAGAGCCTGCCTCATCGAATTATGAGAAGAACAATGGAGGATGATCTCTGGTATCAACCTCAGGCCTCCACATGCATTCACATCACACTCACACAGAGACACGCATGCATACATGCACATAGGCAGCAAGCATACGTATGTACACACATGCAGCACACAAACATGAAAATGGAAAAATAAAGAAGTAAATTAGATTCTTTCTTTCTTCCTTCCTTTCTTTCTTTTTTAGTTTTTGAGACAGCTCTCACACAGTCCAGACTGGCACTGGAGTCCTGACCCTCTTACCTCAGCTTCACAAGTGCTAGGAATACACGCGCATACCACCTCACCTCACTCAGTCTTACTTCCTTCGCTTATTTCTCCTTCTAGAAGATAAGGGTGTGAGGTAGTCCTGCTGGGAGGTGGATAAGATCACTTCCCAGGAGATCAGCACTGACGTCTTTCACTGAGACCCACTTCACCCCAGAGAGCCCACCATCCAGTCTGCTGGAACCTGAACTACATCAATTTTTCCTCTGTATAGAAACTGGTGTACGATGGTTCATTATACTGACCACATCCGGGCTGGTGAGATGGCTCAGCAGATAAGGTACCTGCTACCAAAGCCTGACAAGCTGAGTTTGATACCTGGGACTCACATTGAAGGAGAGAACAGACTCATACAGGCTGCCCTCTGCCCTCCACACACATGTACACATACAGGATAAATAAATGCAGGGGTATAATCAAACAAACAAATGAATAAATAAATAGGATAGGTTGTGGTATCTGAGCATTGATTTCTTTTCCTTGAAAGACAGGAGGGTAGCCTTAAAAGAAAGTAATTAAGATCAATTCACATCTTAAAAAAGAGAACAAAGTTAAATTTATTTGGATTAATGTATAATTACTTTAATATTATTATATTAGTCAAGTTAAGTTCTTTTAGATTTGTTTAAGCTATGTTGACCTTTTAAATTAGTTGCTAAATCTCGAGTTACAAATTTGGAGAACTTTTTGGTTGGTGATGAGCTAAATACCAAACAACTTTAAGATTTAAATTAAAATATCAGGACTCAGCAATTAAGAGCACTGTTCCTTCAGAGGACCAGGGTTTGGCCCCCAGCACCCATGTGGTGGCTCACAACCATCTCTAACTCTAATTTGAGGGTATCTGACACAGTTTTCTGGCCTCCATGGGTGCACAGCCATTTGTACAGGCAGTCATACACATAAAATACGTAAATGAACTCTAACAATAACAACAAATCTGTCCTGCCTAGACTTTCTGCTAATATTAGTAAACGAGATAAAAACCTGGAAGTGCTCTGAAAATAGAAAGTCTCATACAAAGGTAAAAAATTATTACTAAAAATCTTTCTAAGTCTTTATGACCAGTGAGCCACAACCTGGAAACAGGAAGTAACAGGAGTTTATGAATACCTTCATAAAATCTAATATAATCTCAAAAAGAAGCATAAATTTACTTTGAACACAAATAATATTATTAAGACTCAGTTGGGCTGTGCGGTAGTGGCACACGCCTTTAATCCCAATACTCAGGAGGCAGAGCCAGGTGGATCTTTGTGAGTTCGAGGCCAGCCTGGTCTACACAGCAAGATCCAGGACAGGCTCCAAAGCTACACAGAGAAACCCTGTGGGGGGGGGGGGGGGGAACGGACCCGGTTGGAAAGCACTTGCCTAGCGTATACATAGCGCTGGCTTCCATTCCCAGCAGAAACACGGCCTCATGTGGGGACTTGGGAGGTGGAGGCAGACAGATCAAGAGTACAAGTTCAGGTTCAGTTATACAGCAAGTTCTAGGTCAAGCTAGACTACATAAAACCCTTCCTCAAACAATAACAACAAAAAGAAACGCAGGCCCAAACTAAGACTTTTCCATGTACTTCGCTGACTATGAGGAAAGCCAGACTGCACTAACACGTGACAGTCGCAGAGGCAACTGCTGCTATCAACTTAAAGAAGGATCACGGCAGTTACCCAGGTGGTGGTCTTGGTGGTGTGGTCAATAAAGAAAGGCCTCCCACTTGGCGTATGCCGGACTTCCCAACCTTTAGGAAGGAATCTTTGCTCAGTGTTAGATGGCAGATTCGCCTGTTGAGCGGGGTCACTGGTGGGGAGCTGTGGCAGAAGGCCTGTGGAGCTCTGGCTCGATGGTAGTTGACTGGTCTCCGCTATGGCCTAGCATATTAATTAAGTCAGACTGAAAAACTATAGAGAACTCACAAATAAATAATATAATTAAAATAGCTGGGGTTGGGGATTTAGCTCAGTGGTAGAGCGCTTGCCTAGCAAGCGCAAGGCCCTGGGTTCGGTCCTCAGCTCTGGAAAAAAAAAAAAAAAAAAAATAACTAGCTTAACCCATGAAGAGAAGGCACTCTTGTAAAGCAGTCCTAAACATTTCTTTTTTATGATGTGGAGGTGGTGTGTGTGTGTGTGTCTGTATATGGATCTGAGTGCAGGGGCCTGTGGAGAGGCTGGAGGTGATGGAAGAGTGGCAAGTGCTCTTAACTGCTGAGCCAGCCCCCAGGCCCAAATCACCAACATTCTAATCTTTTTTCCCTGAATTTTAAGTAAAGTTTTCTATCAATCTGTTTTTATAACAATTTAGTCAACTAAGTTATACTAATTTTCTCAGCTAACTAGTACCCAGTAAGATGTCTGTTAACCACTCTGGGCACATCTGCCAGCAGTCACAGCGGACAGCCTCTGTGGCAGAGCTGTGAGGAGGTACAGTGCTAGGGCAGAGAACCAGCCTTGCCCGCTAAGACTCACAGTGGGACACACCAGCACAGAAGCAGCTTTAGCCAAGGAGACGGGGGAGGGGGCAGAGGTACTTGCTGCCAAGCCTGAGGACCTGAGTTTGATTCCCCAGAACCCACATGGCAAGAGAGGACCAACTCCTGGAAGTTGTCCTTTGATCTACACAGACACAGACACACACCCACACAGAGCCTGTGGTGTCCAACTTCCATAATAAAGTAAAAAGAAGAGGGCTGGAGAGATGGCTCAGAGGTTAAGAGCACTGGCTGTTCTTCCAGAGGTCCTGAGTTCAATTCCCAGCAACCACATGGTGGCTCACAACCATCTATAATGAGATCTGGTGCCCTCTTCTGACCTGCAGGCATACATGCAGACAGAACACTGTATACATAATAAATAAATAAATAAATCTTTAAAAAAAAAAAAAAAGAAGAAGAAATTCAGCCGGGCGGTGGTGGCGCACGCCTTTAATCCCAGCACTCGGGAGGCAGAGGCAGGCGGATCTCTGTGAGTTCGAGGCCAGCCTGGTCTCCCAAGCGAGTTCCAGGAAAGGCGCAAAGCTACACAGAGAAACCCTGTCTCGAAAAAAAAAAAAAAGAAATTCAGTGAAAGAAATAAGATAAACATCAGTCTGCTACAAGGAAGAGGTCACAATTATAAACTTGTTTTAAAATGTTATTTATTTTATGTGTGTGTTTTCTTGTATGTATGAGTGGGCACCAAGTGCACGCAGTGTCCACGGAGGCAGAAGGAAGGGCATGGAGTCTTCTAGAACTGAGTTATGAATGGTGGTGAGCCTCATGTAGGTGCTGGGCATCAAACCTGGGTCCTCTGCAAGAGCAATAAGTGCTCTAAATCACTCAACCAATTCTTCAGCTCCATGAGCATAAATTTCTTTCACAGGTATCAATCACCAAGACTACCCATTAGCAAACTATCGGAACAGGGGCCCAGGGAGATGGTTCCATGGATAAGACACTCCATGGGTGTGAAGACCAGAGTTCATATCCACAGTACACACAAAAAAGCCAGGTGGGCATTGCGGCCAGCTGATGGTCCCTGTGTCTGAGAGAGACCAATCCCAGCCAAAACTCCAAATTCAGCACAAGAGCCTGACTCAGTAAATAAAATGGACAATTGGGGAATACACACAGTGTCACCTTCAGACCTCCACACATGCATACACTCTTGAATGAACACACACACACACACTCACTCTCACACTCTCTCTCTCATGCATACACGCAACAACACAATCACCGAAGTCCAGGCATCCACTGACTAGACTACTACTCTGTTCTCCTAGGCCCGACTGGAGTCCACAGGAAGTGTGCTGCTGAGCTCACCCGGGAAGTTGGAAGAAGACCCACTTAGAGTGCAGAGTACCTGCATGGTGGGCTTGGCCCATGTGGTTGTTTTGGTATTGTGGTCTACGTAGTAGGCCCGTCCTTTTTCATCTTGTTTTTCTTCCCAACCTGGTGGCAATCCAGATGAAGTAGGCAAAAGCTAACGGTAACAAAAAAACTCCGTGTTAACCAGGGAGAGCTCCTGATGGAAGCTCCTGGCCTTTCTTCCCTGTTAGCACTCTGAAACGACCCTTATTTTATTTTGGACTAAAATCACTCATCACAACAGAAAATGGGCAGATGATACATTTTAAATTTAGAACAATGAACCTCATTTTAAATCATATTTTAAAATATATAAAAAACAGCAGTTCACTTGGGAAGAAAGAAAACAGACAATGAACATGATAAAACGTGAACACTAGAAGCCATGTACTTAGGGACACACACACACACGCACACGCACGCGCACACACACACACACACACACACGCACACAAACACACACTGATGAGATTATTACTAATGCTGGCCCACTTTGCAGATTGTAAATGGAGACGGCAGCTAAGGAAACAGCTGATATCTGAACAGAAGCACACTAACCCCAGAAACCACATTTAAGTGCAGGGAGGCAGAGGCAGGGCATCTCTGTGAGTCAGTCTCATCTGCCAAATGAGTTCCAGGCCAGCCAGGACTACACAGTGAGATCTTGTCTCTGCTTACACATGCTCTGGTGAGATAGAGGAGGTCAGACAAGACAGGATGTGGATCCCAAAACAGAGTAACAGGGTAGTCCCTCTGTGGCTTCTATGATTTGTTGTCATGGTGACGAGGCCAGTGGCCCTTAATCCTTAGCACAGGATGGAAGGAATCTGTTGTGGGATAATCTTTTTACACACTGTAAAGATGTATCTCTGTGTAAGGCACCTTTTGATTGGTTTAATAAAGAGCTGAATGGCCAATAGCTAGGCAGGAGAGAATAGGTGGGACTTCCGGGGAGAGAGAGGAGTTTAAGAAGAATCCAGTCACACGGGAGATGCCAGCCAGACTCGGAACAAGTTGGACATACAGAATGGAAGAGAGAGAGATAAAAGCCATGTGGCAGAACATAGATCACTAGAAACGGGTTACATAGATTAATAGAAACGGTTAATTTAAGTTGTAAGAACTAGTTGAGAACAAGCCTAAGCTAAAGGCCAAGCTTTCGTACTTAGTAAGAAGTTTCCATGTCATTTGCAGGCTGGCAGTCCCACAAGAAAGTCTCACTACAGGAATGGTTTTCAATAGGGAACCGTCTTCTGAAGACAGATAAGCCATTCCTGAGCTAATGATTCTGGAGCCTAAGCATCCCCATGCTGTGATTCCATGAACGCACAAACCTCATTCTCCTAACTGATACACAGACGGCCACTCAAAGGTGTGAGGATTGGTGGGAAAGTGAGGAGGTACTCCCATGAGAAGCGTAATGTGCAGAGAGGAGAGGGAAAGAGAAACAGGACTTTGAGGATAGCCAGAAGGCAGCAGGTGGCAGGCAAGGAAGGAGGGCTGAAAAGACAGAAGCCTCAGAGTTTAATTCTATTTGAAAAAACGAGAGGGGCTGGGGATAGAGCTGAGTTGCTGGTGTGCTTGTCTAGCAAGCAGAAGCTATCTGTTTGATCCCCAGCAGAGCACAAGTCAGGCATGGTGGCCTCGGCCTGTAATTCTAGCTCTTAGAGGATGGAGGCAGGAGGGTCAGGAGATCCTGTCACAAACGAAACCAAAGTGACCACACAAAGCAGTGAGAACTTGGTATAATGAGGGAGTAGGAAAGAAGACAGAGGTGAGAGATCACTGTTAAATGCCAGGGGTCTCTGCTGAGTGGGATTGAGACCACCAGAGAGGAGGCGCCAGGACAGAAAAACTCCATCCTGGCCACTGGTACACACACTGGCCTGAGTGATGGAGGTCTCTGACTAGACGCCTCACACACAGGGCAGAGTTGGCTGCTGGGTAACATGTATGAGGTGGAAGTGGTCTAGCAGCTCCCAGCAGCACAGAGGCCCAGCTGAGAAGCCAAATCCCACCCACCGTCATCAGCAGAGCGCCTGCTTTACATGAGCAACAGTTCTGAGGTTTGACTTCCAAGATTGTACCCTGTGTCTCCTCACCCCTGCTTGGCAGTCACTCACACTCAGTGTTGTGATATGCAATAATTAAAAAATGACCAAGTCTTATCTTTCATTCTTGGCTGAGGGGAGAGGAGAAAACTTACCACAGGAAGTGCAGGCTGTTCCTCAAAGATACAGGCTTGCAAGCCGCCACTTCCGCTGGACTGATTCTTGAGGGAGGAAACAGGTAAGGCTTTAGGTCTTCCCTCAGAGCAGACAAGGATGTGGGTGATGGTGATGGAGCAAAGAAAGCACGCTGAGCTCAGGGAGGCCCACAGGAGGATGCCTTCTCTCCTCCCTCTACCCACTCTGTGTGTGCACTTCCTCCTGACCCCTCTGCTGGACCTGGATCTTCCTGGGCTAACTCATTCCTTCAGCCTTGGCAGTCTTTCTAATTAGTGCTCAATACATTCACTTTTCCTGATGGTGAGGGTGTGGCTCCTGCTCTCCCTAAATCAAATTCTCCCCATTTGTCACCTTAATTACTTCAGCAGTGACAAAAACTTCCTGCTGCTGCCAGAGGGCTAGCTCGAGTCCCCTGGTTCTCTGGCTGAAGCCTCCTACACAACTTCAGCTACCACTCGGATGTACAGCACCAAACACAGCGCTTCCACCCTGGGCTGCCTCTTCCTCATCTCCAGTCACATCCAGCCTCACAGTCCACCACTGGGCATTCCACTCCAATGACTTTTTTCCCGGAAGTCCTATATTCCCTCATCGCCTTTCCCTTGATATACAAGCTCTTAGCACTAACTGAAATATCTTATATTTGTTATTAAATGACATCCAAACTTATAAACATACATGAAATCAGAATATCCTAAACTGTATTGTTTAAGGTAAAACAGATGGTAAACAATCTTAGTTCATCACAACAGGAAAACGGTGGATACTTTCAAGACAACTTGTACAAGAGCCATACTAGAACCTGAAGATTGTTTCTGGTGATTTTAAAAGAAGTACATGGATATTCATGGAAACAGTCCAATCAGCAAGGGAAAAAAATTCCATAAAGGCATATGGAAGATGATCTCACGGGGATGAGGATGTGGCTCAGAGAAGTAGGACACATGCTCTGCAAGTACAAGGCTCAGTTTGATTCTCACACCCCAAACCAAGCACCCACCAACACAAAACAGTAATACACATACAAACAGACCGTTTACAACTACGTAGAGGGGTTGGAGAGATAGTTCAGGAGTTAAGAGTACTTGCTCCTCTTCCAGAGGACCAGATTTCAGGAATTCAGCACCCATCAGGTGACTCACAACTACCTGTAACTCCAACTTCAAGGGATCGGATGCCCTCTTCCAGCCCCCACGGTAAGACACTCAAGTATACAAACCCGTATACAGATACATACAGATGTATACACATATACATTAAAAATAAATTTGTAAACATTTTTTAAAGTATATGTGTATACATGTATGTTTATGAATGTATCTAAAATGTTTAGGATACTATATCCCAAGCCATTAATAGTCACCGAGGGAACATAATTTCAAGTTAAGAAGGGAGAACCATTTATTGTTTTTAGACCTCAATATTGTCTCAGGTTTAAACACAAAATAAGAATACTCTTAACTGGTGACATTTGTACATGGCCTGAGCATGACAAGTCTACGGCATCACACCTGGTTTTTATTTTACAAGGGTTCCAAGCATCATCCTCAGGGACTCACATCTGCATGGCAAACACTTTACTCAGTCTCTCCCCATATCTATTCTGGAAGTCAAAAAATTCTTTCCCCAGCCCCCTGACTAATTAATTAAATGAATGGGAAATAGAACAGGCAGGTGGGAGAAAGAAGGGGAAGGAGGCAGATGGGCAGGTGAACTGATGGACATTCACATAGGTAGGTACACTCAGCTGTGTAGGGAAGCTTCTTGAAGAAGGTGCTGGAAGTTCGCAACCATTGCCCACTGAGGTCCAACACTGAATGCTGGTTCCTCTAACTGCTAGACTCTAAGATATGGTGTGCGCGTGGCCATGGACAAGTAGGAACAGCTGGATTCCAATGACACCTGACTGATGGCAATAGGCAGCTGCATATTTGGCCCACAGAGTGCAGCAATGACCCCTGTACTAGAATGGAGGTCGTTGCAAGCCAGGGCTTTTGTCCGATTTATTGCAGATGGACTCCCAGAGAGGGATTAGTTATGGTGCCTAGCACCTGGCCAGCCACAGGAAACTGTCACTTACTGAACAAAGCAGACAATGACCAGAGCATCCACAGAGTCAACTCTGCCTTCTACTGAATCTGCGTCATAATACAGATTAGAAAATCCAGCCAGAGTTTCTCACAGGGATGGTGCATGCTGGAATGCTTGCTCTGGATGCTGCAGACAGCCAGTGTAACCACCCCCTCTCTCATTTCATCCCTAGGGCTCTCATTTTTACACATGTAAACTGGTGACATCTGTGATGTAATGGTGAAACCTCACAGAGAGGATGAAGAGATGGTTCCGTGGCTAAAAGCTCCTTTTGCTCTTCCAAAGGACCTGAGCTCAGTTCCAGCACCCATACAGTATTTCACAACTGGGGATGGATCAGTTGCTCACTCTGTCCTCTGAGGACATGAGGCATCTCCATGGTACACATACATGCAGTCAGAACACTCATACACATAAAAATAAATTAGAACAAAACAAAACAAAACCATTCATATAATCAAGAGAGACAAGTATCCACCACCCGCGAACTAGCCTGGCACACACAGGTAGGGTGTCATGGCAAACTCAAGATGCCTTCTCAATTGTGCCTGAACACAGGCACAATAAAAACCCTAGCTAAGCCACAAAACAACCAACAGCTGCCCCATCGTTAAGTGACCACTCTTCTCTCCTCCTCACTGAGTTAGTGTCATCTCAGGTGAGATCTGAGCTATCCAAGCACACAGCTCTCTCCACTTCTGAACAGCATGCAAACTGAAGTCCTGTCTCCTTAAACCCTCCTCTACAATTACCCAACAAGGAGCCAACATCCACTGTCCTCCCTGTCAGCCTTTCACCAACCATGTGTGTTCTCTCTTGCTGAAATGTGCAAGGAACTCAGCTCTGGTTTCAGTGTTTCTGGTGGGTTTGCCTGGAGGATGGTGAGTAAGGGACCTTGTGACTACAGTGAACATTAGGACTATCCACACTCTGCTCCATACTGTTAGTGGATAAGTGAAAAAACCACTACACTATCAAGTCCCAACATGTTGTGATTATATGCTATTTAAGACAAAGGTTGACATAAACAGAGCTGTTGAATCATACGTATAATATGAAGTCACAAAGCCATGACAAAGCTAAGATAGCTTACTGAGCTGGTGACTGGCTGGCCAGTGGCCGGATTTCCACACACAGCGAGTCTCGTATCTAACTCCTCTGCAAGGCGAGCCTGCACATCTACGGGACCCGACGGAGGTGATTGGAAGGCCTGACCGCTATACACAGCGTTTTCATCTTCGCGTATAATTTCCCAATTCTAAAAAGAGCAGAATCCACTTGAGCCACACGTACACTCATCCACTGCTTCAAGATGTGCTGGAGACAGGAATAAGACAAGGGGTCATACCTCAGGGGACTCCCGGTTGTCAGCACTGTCCACGTCCTCCGATATCTGCCGCCTGGTGGTAAATGCCCGCTGAGCCTGCAGCTGAATGTTACCATTCTCAGCATCGGTCAGGTCATCGCTAGGGCAGAAGTGTAAGAAGGCGTCACTCCTGCCTCACCACAGTTAGAATCATAATCAGAGAGTCTGCGTGCGGTTAGTAAATACTTTGATTAAATGGACTGGTTTTGGTCAAAAGCTCTATTTTGAAAATTTTTATTTATATGCATTGGTGTTTTGCCTGCATGTACATCTGTATGCAAGTCTATTTGTATGACGGTGTCAGGCACCCTGGAACTGGAGTTATAGACAGTTGTGAAATGCCATGTGGGTGCTGGGAATTGAACCGGGGCTCTGGAAGAGCAGTCAATGCTCTTAACTGCTGAGTAATCTCTCCAGCCCAAAAGCTATTTCAATATGTTGATCATATTGTCAGCACACTGGTACCTGGTCTGGGGGACTAGGGCAGAGGGAAAAGTGGAAAGTCTCATGCAAATGTGTAAGGAACAGCTGATATTTCCTTCATCACTGTGCCTCGGATAGTGTTGCAGTGACCAAAAGCAACTCAGGGAGGAAAGGGTTTATTTTATTTTACAGGTTCCAGTCATCATCAAGGGAAGTCAGGGCAGGAACTCAAGGAGGGGAGCTGCTTACTGCCTTGCTTCCCCATGGCTTGCTCAGCCTGCTTTCTCATACAACCCCAGAAAGTCTAACAGAGCAGGGATCTGAGTCCAGGAACGGCACGAACCTTAGGCGTTTCTGAGTTACATTATCCCAGTTACTTCTGGTTAACATAAATAGGCTATCAAATCGGGAACTGTATTCCCGTGTTCAGTAACAAAAATGTTAATTAAAACATTTTATTCTGTGTATGTGTGTGTGTACCTGCAATGTCAGGGGCATGCATGGTGCGGTCAGAAAACAACTTGCAAGGATTGGTTCTCAAGTTCTACCTTGAGGGTCCTGAGGATCCAACTCAAGTTGTCAGGGTTAGCAGCAAGTACCATTCGTTACTCACTGAGCCATCTGACTGGCCCCCAAAACATTAATTTGTTTGATGTCATATTAGAACAGGACAGTCAGAAACTAGTTCTTTAAAAATATACTTATTGGGGTGGGTGCTGCCTGCCTCTGCCTCTCAAGTGCTGGGATTAAAAGCGTGCGCCACTACCCCCAGCTCTTAGATGTAATTTCTTTTAGGTTGACACATTAAAAAAATTGCATATCCTGGGTCTGGAGAGACAGCTCACAGTGGTTAAGAGCACTGGCTTCTCTTCCTAAATAGGTTCACTTCCCAGGACCACAGGGTGGCTGAACAACTGTCTGTAACGCCACACAAATGGTCTAAATAGTCACATACACAAAATAAAATAAAAATTAATAACAAAAAGTACACTGGACAGTTTGGGGTACTGTGTGATTGACGGGTGTACACACTGTGATGACTTCCTAACAAGCCAATCTCAGGCCTGGCACATCACCACTTCCTTCGTGGGTTACTGCTGGGGGCCAAACACTTAGCTTCTCCTCTTGCTCGTACAGACCAAGCACAGCCTCTTACTATCCACAGAGCACAGGAGTTGGGTCCAGTTGTCCCTCTGCCCACAGCCATTGCTTCCCCAACCCACTCAGCCACCAGATCATCTTACTCTGCTGTGGCTAGTAAAAACATTGTGATGTTTCCTTCTAAGGAATGTTTAAAAAAATTTCTTTTCCATCTGATTTTTACACCAGCCACAGTGAAAGACACACGCATAATTGTGCTCAGCAGGTCTGCCTGTCAAAGACAAGGGGGTGGCTTTGCAGAATCTCCTACTTTCCAGTCGGAATGTGATACCTCTGTGGCGAGGAATGTGACCACTGGTCTACTTTGGAGGTACTTGAGGACAGGACTGAAGTTCTTGGGAAATACCTGATGTGCAGTATCAGGAGGTTAATGGAGTAGTAAGAGAAACTGTGTGTCAAACACCCAAATACTGAGAACAGCCAGGTGAGGCCTCAGGAGAAGGAAGATAGGACAGTGTTTGACACGGAAGAGTCTGGAAGCATGGGCAGTGTTTGTTGGTTTGCTCATTTGTTTTGGCGCTGGGGACTGAACCTGGGGTCTTAAGCTTGCTAGCCAAGCACTTTACTAGTGAGCTAAACCTCCAACCCCAGACGTACAATTTGTACAAAAAAGGCACTTAAGGAGATATGAACTCGAACATATCAAAGGTCATTCTGTCCTTACTCTCCACGTGGGAAGATTTGTGTCCACTGTCCAAACTGGAGAAGGGCCTTTAATATAAGACCATAATTAGTAGTTCCTCTATGATTTAAAAAGAATTTATATTTTAAAAATGACGTACTATGGTTGTACGTCAGCAGCAGAATCCTTGCTCAGCATGAATGAGACAATTGTTCAATCGCCAGCAGCACAAAAACATTGCGGAAAATACAGATTTTAGCTTTTAACAGCCCACCACAAACATTTCTATGATATGTGCATGTACTTAGTGCACAGACACACAAGCAGGCAAGACATTCATACACATAAAATTCTATAGTTAAGAATGACCTTGAACTTCTGATCCTCCTGCCTCCAACTCTCAGTGTTGGGAGTACAGGTGTGCAGCACCATATTCACTGTATGAGGTGCCCGGGACAGAGCTCAAGCAAGAGCTCTACCAACTGAGCCACAGCGACAGCCTCAGGTCATTTTTGTGTGTGTATAGGTGTGGCATGGCACACATTTGGTGGTCAGAAGACAGCTTCTGAGATTTGGTCCCTCTTTCCACTATGTGGGTCATGGGGATCACAGCCGGGTTGGTGGCAAGTGCCCTTCATACACTAAGCCATCTTGTTGGCACTCAAATAATTTTAAATATTATCAAATCATTAAAAAAAAAAAACCTCAGCCGAGATAAACAGTTTTTCAGTAACACTTATCTTACAGTTTAGAGACCCCTGTGTCTCTATGAACCTACTCAAGACATGGAATCAACATGCAAAGTAGCAGCAAATATATCCAGATGGGCACATACTCAGGGCTTGGCCTTTTCCACTGTGTTCGTCGAGATTCATGGTTTACATAGTAGGTCCTCCCAAGGACATCCTGCCTCTCTTCCCAGCCTGGAGGGAGGGGAGAAGGTTCTGGATGCTCCAAATGGCTAGCAGCATCTGGTTGGTCCAAAACAACCCAGTCAGGCTGAAAAACAGAATGGAAGCAATTATGTTACACTTGATTTTTTTTTAAATTTGTAAATTATAAATGAAGGAAATTAACGAAGAATTTCACATGTGCAATTCCAGAAATTATGCATAAACAAAATTAGTGCATGCTCAACTCTCCAGGCCAGAATGTAACCAAGGCTTTCCTGCAAAATGAAAAGCATTTAAATTTTGTTTGAGAATGCTTTAAAACTTTTCAAAAGGCTTAAAATACAAAACAGAAATAAAAAGAACAAAACAAAAACAAATCAACACCACCTCCGCCCGCAAAAAACGAACCACCAACAAAAAAGCTAACCCCAAACCCTTTAAAAACCTGAAGAAGGATGGTGACGTTGAAGGTACCGCGGAAATGAGAAACACAAGTGAGACCAGTTTGACCCTGGCCACTGCCTAAGGCACAAGCAACTGAACAAGGCAGCGAAGGGGCCTCACTGGTCAACATCTCCCTACAGAGATGCCCTGCATATAGTGGAAATCAACAAACACCAGAGACATGAAACGAGGGGTCAACTGAGGTCCAATCCTCAGAGGCCCAACAGAGACAGGAGGGTCACTGAGAAACACGCACTACTCCGAGGTGTGTGGTGATGGGCACAACACTCTGATACTCATGTCTGCATTTTCCTTGCCCCCGGACACAGGACAGGCATTGAGGTCAGGTCATAACAAAGTTAAATAAGGGATTAAAAAAAAGAAATGCACAGGGTTTTGGTTCTTTAAGACTAAAGAGACAAAATGCATAATGCCCTAAGGTAGTTAAAGTAAGGAATTATGTAAAAAAGGTATTAATGACATGCTTTTATATTAAAAACCTGGTAACACAACCTGGAGACATTGCTCAGTGATTAAATACATACTATTCTTGCAGAGGGCCTGAATTTGGTTCCCAGAAGCCCCATCAGGTGGCGAACAACTGCCTATAACGCCAGTTCTGGGGACCTGATAGCTTGGGGCTCTGCAGGTACATGCACTCAAGTACTTATAATCACACACTCACACACACACCGAATAATAACAATAAAAAATTAAAAAGATCTCTTACTGGGTGGTGGTGGCACACATCTTTAATCCCAGCACTCAGGAGGCAGAGGCAGGTGAATCTCTGAGTTTGAGACCAGCCTGGTCTACAGAGAGTGTTCCAGGACAGCCAGGACTACACAGAGAACCTCCCCACCCCACCCCTCACACACTCACACACACACACACACACACACACACACACACACACACACACACACACACACGGGAAAAAAAAAACACAACAGGGGGTGGGGTATGTAACTCAGTAAAGCCTGTGGATGAAGCCCTGGGTTCCAGCCACAATACCACATACATCCGGCATGAAGGAGCATCTCCCCAGGCCAATTTTGTCAAAATTCTGACAAAAATTATTATATGTTAGATATATTTAAATAAAGAGTCAATTCTCAAGTTCAAATGGCAATACAAACAAGATGTAAGCAACATCACTGTAAGGAAGAAGAGAGGCATGGAGATGAATCTGTAAGAAAACAGTCTGGGCTGCAGTCATTAGCGCTAAGCAGGGTGGTACACAGAGCTCAGGAGAACAGACAAGAAACCCAGAAAGAACAAAGTTCAGAGGAATTCAGCATATGACAAACACATTTTTAACCTGTGGGAAAATAGGAAGATTGTTTAAATAATGGGCCGTTGTTAGGAAAAAAGTTAATTTGGATCCCTACGTTATACCAGAATACACTACAGACTGAGTAATATTCAAATGTTAATAAAAAAATTAAATTTGGAAAAATTTAAAGCAATATATTCCAAGCGCAGAAAAAATGTTAAATATGACAGCAAATTCAGAAAGCACAAAGGAGAAGACGTGTATACTTGACTTGAAAACCATGAACATATGTGTTCCCAAGACCTGCTAAACCAAAGAAAAAAGACACAGTCTTCGGTACGATGACAGATAGCCTGTGTTGCATGTGCGGGCAGATGCAGGCTGGGAAGAGAATACTGCACTGTTAGAAGGCTGCACCCCACAACAGGGGTTCAAGAAGAGATGTGGGAGGAAGGGGCTGAGCAAGAGGGGATGGGGGCAGGGAGAGAGGAGACAGCAGAATTACCTGGTAGAGGATTCTACCTGGAAAGCTAAAATAAGTCCCTTCTCATTTATTCCTATCTATTTTTCGTTTTACTTCTATGGGAGCTGGTGCCTCATTTTCCCCATTGTTCACACTCCATTTTCTTCTTCTCCTCTCTCACTTCATCTTGATTTTTTGTTTTCTTATCCTGTACATGATCCTAATATGGAACCTTACAAAAGAACCTCTCATTTTGTGTGTACAGGGACTTGGAGGAAGACAGAGCAGTGACTGTGATATACAGGGAAATGTCCCAGTGAAAGCAGCCTTCTGTGACTGAGGCAGGAAAAAGGATCTTCCCACTGCGGGAAGTGACGATCAGAGACAGAGGCATGGCTCAGGGGTTAAAGCAGCCTACTGCTCTTTCATTTCCAGCACCCACATTGGGTGACTGAAAAGTGTCTCAAAAGCCGGGCAGTGGTGGCGCACGCCTGTAATCCCAGCACTCAGGAGGCAGAGCCAGGTGGATCTCTGTGAGTTGGAGCCAGTCTGGTCTACAGAGCGAGATCCAGGACAGGCGCCAAAACTACATGGAGAAACAACCCTGTCTTGAAAAACCAAAAAAATAAAAATAAAAAATAAAATAAAATAATAATAATAAATAAATAAAGTGTGCCTCTAAGCCCAGTTCCAGGAGATCTGATGTCCTCTGGCCTCCACAGGCACCTGCATGCACAGTACACATAACTCAAGCAGGGACATACATATACAGATGAATAAAAAACTTAAAAAAAAAAAAAAAAAAAAAAGGAATATAAGACTATTTAAGACTATTTAAAGCTAGGACATAGTACTAAATTCTTTCTTTATTTCACTAGTGTGTATATGTGTGAGAGTGTGTTTGTGACGGAAAAAAAACTGAGGGGGGGGAGAGGGGGAGAAGTGCTTGCATGCCATGTATGTGGAGATCACAGGAAACATTTTGGAGTTGGTTCTCTCCTCCTGCCTTGCTGGGCATGATCTTTCCTGCCATCTCTGCCACTGAGGAACCCACCCTGACTGGCTGGCCCTCGGGCCTCCAGGCACCCTCCGCCTTTCCCATCTCACCATAGGAATGCTATCACATGGGTTCAGAGGATGGTCTTCATTCTGCACAGCCAGTGCTTTTACCCACAGAGACAGCTCCCTGGCCCCAAAATGTTTCCTTGAAAATGTATATTTCTCTCTTGAAAGATCTGCTTTTGTGGTGTCCATGTAAATTCAATAAGAAAAATGAAAAAATGTAACTTAATTTAGGGCTTTAAAAAATGAAATGGTTTCAAGTTTGAGGAAGTACAACTGTACCCCAAATACTACTGGGAAAGATAATGTTTTCAGTCTTTGGGTAGAATTCCTCTCTAAGACACATGGATTATCCATTTTCCTCATGAAATAATTTTCCAAGAGTCAAGGAATCCTAATTACTAGTTTCAAAGCCAATATGCAAATACCTACCATTTAATCGAGTCAGAGGGGCCAGAAAGCGAGGACAGAGTACGTAGACAAACATGTCACCCTCATCTTGTAAAATCCACACAGCTCACCCCAAGGCACCAGGAGCACAAAAGGAAATGTTACAGACCTGCTGTTCAGAGCCACAACGCACTCAGAAATGTAGGTTGCCCAGGGCGCCTCTCTCCATAATTACAATTGTTTTCTTCCAATAGAAGAATTTAAATATTTAGTCACAAACTAGATGTCAAAGAACCAGGCAAGACTTCTCCGGTCTTTGGCTGCCCATAAGATAAATAAGCACATTTGTGTGTCTGAATTCCTTGGCCTTTTCGTAAATAAACGACATGCTTACATCTCCTGAAATGATAAGGTGGACTCTGGAGGAATTCAAACACTGTGATGGGAGGCCACAGCATGAAGCAAAGCCAGTCTCCACCATAGAAGCAAATTGTGACTGAGGTGCCTGTGATCCGTGCCCAGGCAAAACGCAGAGCAGGTTCCGAAAGAATGAAACGTGGCTAAATTTTCAAGTCTCTAGGAAAGTCTTCTCTTTCTTCATAGCAGACACTCTTCATTTCAAACATAATTCCACAATGCAAGACAGCCTCTGCACCACAATGCCATGTACACACATTTATACCTCTCCCCACAAATCTCTTGAAAGCTTAAAATCTGGGCCAGTGAGGTGGTTCCAGAGGTAAAGGCATTTCCTGTCAAGTTTTATGATCTACGTTCCGTCCCTGAGACCTTCATGGGGGAGGAGAGAATGAACTTTCAGAAGATGTCCTCTGACTTCTACTAGGGTAAACACACACACACACACACACACACACACACACACACACACACACACACACAGAGAGAAGGAAGAAGGAAGGGGAAAGGAAGGTAAGGAGGGAGGCAGGGGCCAAGGAGGGAAGGAAAATGAATGAATAGAACAGTGGCTGGAGAGATGGCTGCTCTTCCAGAGGACCCGGGTTCAATTCCCAGTACCCACATGGCAGCTCACAATTACCTGTAGCTCCAGTCCCAAGGGATCTAAAACATCACCTCTGACCTCTTAAGTACCAGGTGTACACACATAGCATGTGGACATACATGCAAGCTAAACAACCACACAATAAACAAACAAAATATTTAAAAAGGGTACATCTGAAAAATTATTATAAGGAAAAGAGACAAACAGATCAGAAGAAAGGATAATCAAGCAGGTGGATACGTATTTAAGAGAGTAACTAGCTTCAGTCACCAGCTTAGAGGTCATCTGTATTCTGTGATTTGAAAGAACAGCTTTCATTCTATTTTCAGACATTCTCCCACAAAGCAAAAATCTCATTGGTGCATTAAATAAATACCAAAAGCTTTGCTCATTCACTCCCTGCTCTAGAACATTATTTTTTTCTTTCTTTTTTTTTTTTTTAAAAGATTTATTTATTTATTATGTATACAGTGTTCTGCCTGCACGCCAGAAGAAGGCACAAGATCTCATTACAGACGGTTGTGAGCCTCCATGTGATTGTTGCGAATTGAACTCAGGACCACTGCAAGAGCAGCCAGTGCTCTTAACCACTGAGCCCCAAGAACGTTTATCAAGGTATCCAGGCACATGAGCTAGAGCCCAGATCTCAAGAAGGTCTTGGTTTTACAGCTCTCTTGGGGATCAGAGCAGACCCTCAGCTGAAGAGACAAACCTGGGGAGGAACACACACAAAACAAACAAAAGTCCGGGGATAAACCCTGTTTGCAGTTGAATAGATGGTGCTACCTTTCCATGAACTCTGCCAATGAAAGACCTAGGAAGGAGGTGCTTTGTCTTTCAAACCTAGGGAAGAAGACCTGCTTCCCCACAAAAGAACAACCTAATAGATCCAGACTATCCAGTCAGTGGCTCTCACAGGTCACATGGCCACAGGGCCCAGAGCTTGCACCTGCAGCTCAGATGTCCATACCAACTCCACCCCAACTCTCTCTTCCTCCACATACCCAGATGAGTGGAGCTCTGTCCAGGCACCCAGCTTGGACTTTGTTATTCCTGACATCCATGAAAATCATGAACTTATACTATTTCAAATAAACATGACAAAAAAAGTAACAAGAATTACATATTGTAAGAGTTTCTTTTATAATAATGTAATTATATAATAAGATATAATAATTCTAATATAGTAAGATGTCTATTATTTAGCTTTACAAATACTTAATCATTTTCTTATTCTAAAGGAGACTAGGATATGGCTTTGAAAAACTAAACATAGTCAATGATGTAATTATAATAAACACTAGTGTTGGTTATAATTGCATTTCCCATTTTTTTAACCTTTAAGTTTACCAACAGCAACCACTCTACAGAGATATCTTCAGAGGAAAGAGCTGCTGAAGGAACATCTGGTCAAATCAAAGCCCAGTGACTTTTATTACGTGTGTTAGTTTCTCTGAACAAGATTGTCTTTATACCAAGTATGTGGAATGCCAACAGATAGGTCCTTTGCAGCATAAGCAAATTCGCTCAGAGGGAATCTCACCTCTAACTCCTCGGCCTGATCTGCATTCTCATCATCCGAGCCGCTGTTCTTCGGTAAGTAAGTCATTTTTAATCTCAGATAACCTTTGACTCTTGACTTGTGGCTGCAGAAAAGAAAATAATTATTCACAAAACTTGAATACCAAGAAGAAAGTATTCATTTGGTGAGTTTATGGAACACCTTGATGGAACTGAGGGGATCTACTAATGGGGTTCAAGGTCAAGCTTCTGTGAAGATAGAAGACATTCATCAGAGGAACAGGGATGGAGAGAAAGGAAAGGGTTGGGGTGAAGAGGGAGAAAGGGAGCCCATTACACCACAGTAAGATGCTTGGATGGGGGGCTGGAAAGATGGCTTAGCGGTAAAGAGCACTGACTGCTCTTCCAGAGGACCCGGGTTCGATTCCCAGCACCCACATGGCAGCTCATAACTGTCTGTAACTCCAAGATCTGTCACCCTCACACAGAGATACATGCACACAAAACACCACTGCACATAAAATTTAAAAAGGTGCTTGGATGGTTAAGGTGACGATCAGAGAAAACCCAGGCTCCTCAGTTTAGAGCTCCAATCCGGGTGGGGGGAGAGAGATGGGGGACAGTGGAAGCCCAGGTGGCTTTAGTGTGGGCAGCACACTCAGTGCAGATAGGAGATGCAATTTATTTATTTACTTATTTACTTATTTATTTAAGAAAAAGACACTATACAGAGTTTCTAGCAATTGAAGGGCTGGCTAGCAGGGCAAGCAAACAAGAGGGAAAATATTTGCTTAGCTGTTCTTTGTATGCACCCACTGCAATCACTACAAAATTAAAGGAAGAAAAGAGATGCAGCTCCTAGACGTCTACAGGAATTAAATACAGGACTTCTCTCGCATAGAGCATAAGTAGTAGCACAACCACAAAGCATGGGCTCCTTTACTTTGTTTTATATTTATATTATAAGGACAAGGTTAGAGCAGTTATTTTAAATGAAAAAAGAGTTAAGTTCCCAAAATACACTCTTCAAATGCATTTCTTAGTTTGAAAGAAATCAAGTAAACGCTACGGTTTCCCCAGATGTCCTCCATCTGTTACTTGGACTCATGATGGCGAATCACTCATTCTAAATCGACTTTACTTGGGTAATCGATTTTACATTTACAGAATTTTGGAGGCCTGGAAAGTTGGCTCAGTGGTTAAGAGCACTTTCTGTTCTTGCAGAGGACCCAGGTTCAGTTCCCAGGACCCACATGGCAGCTCACAACTGGCTATAACTCCAGTCCCCGGTGATCTGACCCCCTCTTCGGGTGCACTGCATGCATGTGGGGTAGACACACAGTCAGTAAAACATCGCACACATAAAATAAAACAAGTAAGTCTGTTTAGAAGATTACATATGGCCGCACAGTGATGGCGCACACCTTTAATCTCAGCATACGGGAGGCAGAGGCAGGTGGATCTCTGTAAATTCAAGGCCAGCCTGGTCTACAGAGTGAGTTCCAGAAAAGGCGCAAAGCTACACAAAGAAATCCTGTCTCAATAAACCAAAACCAAAACCAAACAAACAAAAACCATATAAACCATGTAAATCAGTTCAAGAAAATGGTATTACAAGTATGCTATTCAGATTTTAAAATCTATGCTCTGTTCATGCTATTTTCTCTGAATGTATGAGTCTTCTAAAATATTTTTTAATTAAAATCTTCAAAATGTAGTTAATTTTTCTTGAATTTGCTTTTGTGCCTATCAAGTTGGACATTATGAATTACCCCATCTATGTGATAAATAAGGGGGTTGACATTATGAATTACACCTATCTATGTGATAAATATGGGGGGTTGGTTTTCCTATTGTCTATATCTCTTTTATAATTTTATTTGCAATGTGAACCAAGTATTTTACAGTTTTACAGATTTATTTTCGTTTTATTTGTATGTGCATCTGTGTGTGTGTGTTGTGTCCAAGAAGACCAGAGGAGGGCATCAGATCTCCTGAGGCTGCAGTGGTAAGCCACCCAACACTTTTAACCACTGATCATTTCTTCAGATCACCTCAGTGTATTTTAAAATCTAAAATAACTAAAGCATTTAAAAATGCAGTATTTTTGAATTGCTTTTTTATAGGGTATTTAAATCCTAGACTTTCAAAAGGGAGGGTAAAGGTTTAATGAAGATACAAAGAACTTAATGTGTGTAGCTGGAGGGATAGCTGGATGGCTCAATCCCCAGAAGCCACATGGCAGATCACAACAGTCTGTAACTCCAGTCCCAAGGGATCCAACACCCTCTTCTGGCCTCCTTGGGCACTGCACACACGTGGTACACATTTAGGTAGACACTTATATAATACATAAAATAGAGATAAACAAAAATCTCAAAAAAATTTAAGCTTAATATACTATAATCTTACATTTACTCACCTTCTTGGATGAAGAACAAAATCCTTAAATGTGTATGGTCTATCAATTTTCGGGTTTTCCGTCTAAAATGAGAAAGGGGATCAGGTATTTTCAAGACTATTTATGATCCATAATGAAAGACATAACTGAATGAGAAACGGCAGTTAGAGCTTTGCCCAGTGGCAGTATCAGAGCCATTGAGGGCTACCCAAGGTGCGATTATTGCTAATTGGAAAAAAAACGAAAAGGCAGTTTTAACTTGTGAGGAGGGCGAGCAGAGAACCGCAATGGCAGCCACACCAGCACTAGGTGGGGACCCAGCGGGGCAGGGACATGTAGGGTGGGGGCACGCAGGGGCTGTCAGGAGAGCAACACTGCAGTGTGGCAGAACGCTGGCCCAGAGGAATATGGGATATGTAGTGTCAGCAGGTTGGCTTGGTTAGAGCATAGAGAGCATTCTAGAACAAAAACATCAACAGCCTGGAAGGCAAGAGTGGGTCCAATGTATTCCTGAAAGCTAAACGCACTGAACACTGCGCAGGGCCAGGCGTGTTGGCCATGACGGAGGAGCACGGCTTCCCTCTACCTTGAAAGTTCCTCAGCACTCTGCTTCCTGTTGCGTCTCTGCTTCTTCGCACTAACCACCCTCATACCTTGAAACTTCACTGACTTATTTATTTATAGGGAAGTCTCACTATGAAGCCACCATGGCCTCAAAGTAGATAGCCTCCTGCCTCAGCTTGCCACAGGTCAGGACTACAGGAACGGGCTACCTTTTTGGCATTCTTTCCTTTGGTTCTTTCCACTCTATCTTCTGACTCCCTTGATCCACCCATGTTGACCAAGGTTTTCTGTCGGGCTTATCCAGACAGCGAGAACCTCAACCCTCCTGCTTCTTTTGCCTACACAATTTACTTGTGTGCTGCTACTAACCGCTTCTCCAACTTCATATTGACATTAAACATGCCCAAACTGATCCAGCAGAATCCAGAAGACAGCACTGGATCGATCACACGGGGCTTTGATTTCTGGTGTCTGTGAGCTGCCAGACAAGTGCTGGGACTGAACTCAGGTCCTCTGTGACAGTCCTTCCCCCCAACATTTGATTCTGAAAGGCTTCCCAAGCCCTTCCCACTGCCGTCTTTCCAACGCGGTTCTCAGGGTTTGGGGTTCCACTGTTGCTGTTGCGCAGTGTCTTACTTCCCTCTGGGAGCCTAGGCTCTCGATGCTCTACTTAGAAGGTACTTCCAAACCCTCTCCTTTAAACCCCGTTTTCATCTGGCTAACAATCCCAGCGGGTCTGTTTCTTGTTGGAGCTCATATAAAGAAATGGAAAACTGAGATGAATTTTAGGAAACAGCTCATACACTAAAGACTCACACTGGCAGTTATTAAATTAAAAATTAAATTAAATCAAATTTAAATTAAAAATCACAAACACAGGCCAGGCAGCGGTGGCCAGCACTCAGGAAGCAGAGTCAGGCGGATCTCTGAGTTTGAGGCCAGCCTGGTCTACAGAGTGAGATCCAGGACAGGCACCAAAAACTACACAGAGAAACCCTATCTCGAAAAACAAAAAACAAACAAACAAACAAAAAATCACAAACACAAAACTATGGACACCTAGACTAACCGGTAAAGGATAGAGAGGGACATCCACTTGACCCAGGAAATCATCTCTTGTCTGTAAAAGAAAGGAGAAACAGCATTACTGATATATTCAATTTCATTATTATGTTTAGAGAAACTCATCACCCATTCACAAAAAAGTAAGTTGTTTGATCCGCTGTAGCATGGAGGGAAAGTCAAGGGAAACAGTGCAAATTCATGTGGCGCCATGTCTGGGATGGCGTGGAAACAGTAACAAGCCAGTCCTTCTGCACATAATGACTGTATTATGTACTTAGGCAAAGTGCAAGCCCCACGAATGCACAACAGGACTGCAATAGAAATGGGAGGAGGCACGTACTAGGGAGGACTCAGTCACACAGCTACACACAACACATGGAGTGTTTAGTCCTAAAGCAAATGTCTGCAATGTTCTGTGTGGCGTGGGAGGTGGGAGAGCCAAGGGTACAGTTAGCAACATTACTGGAAAGTGAGAAAATCTCATAAAAAAGATGATAGCTCCACAAATCTCTCTATAAAGTCCATCTGACCCTCGCTGATCCCTGAACCAAACCCCTCACCCCCCATAAAGGCACAGGTTCAAAGGACAGAGTACTGAAACCAGGCAATGTTCCCTGAGCGGAGGCAGCATTTATAATATAAGAATAATAGAATATAAGGACTGAGTACTGAAACGAGGCAATGTTCCCTGAGCGAGCGGAGGCAGCATCTATAATCCACCTGAGTTCAAGCGCTGCAATGAGGGTGAGCACTCGTCAAGGAAAGAACACAACACACTCCCTCCATTAAGAACCATTCGCAGAGAAACTTACTGGACATGAAACAATGGGGAGAATAACACAGGACGAGCAGGGCGGTGGTGGCGCACGCCTTTAATCCCAGCACTCGGGAGGCAGAGGCAGACGGATCTCTGTGAGTTCAAGGCCAGCCTGGTCTACAGAGGGGTTCCAGGAAAGGCACCAAAACTACACAGAGAAACCCTGTCTCAAAGGGAAAAAAAAGAAAACAAAAAAACAAAAAAACAAAAACAAAACAAAACAGGACGTTATTTGAAAAACTAAAAGCAGGCAAAGCTTCTCCATGTTTGGGAAAAGAGCTGAAGTTTTGATAAACTCACTGAACCCACACTGGTAACAGGAAGAAGGGATGCGTAAGCATATCGTTATCAAGTGCTGGCGATACAGGGAAAATCTTCAAAGTAGCCAAATTAAAACAAAAACACTAAAAGACTATACACAGGGACCAAAAACACACGTGGTGGGGCTGAAGGAGTGCTTGGTAGTTAAGAGTGCTCGCGACTTCTCCAGAAGACCCAAGTTTGGTTCCCAGCTCCTATACTGGGTGGCCTATTATTGCAAGTTAATTCCCATCAGCACCTTGAGAATCAGATTAAGTAAATATTACTTTTGTGATCCAGTTTACCCCAAGTTAATGGTTACATAAACCAACAGAAAGAAAGCACCTTCTGTGTCTATCACTGTGTGTATAAAACGGGACAACAATACAAGGTGTCTTCTCTGAAGAAAGGAAGTGACCCGAGTGACCGGAGACAGCTGCAGAAATTACTTCCTGTAGAAGCACTCCCCTCCCCCCAGTTTGAAAAGCACTACATTACAGAACCCAAAAGCAACTTCACACTGCTTCTCTTTCCAACACAAGAAACAGCCTGGCCTGGTGGTACAGGCTGTAAATCCTGCACATGCACTAAGAGCTAGTGGCAGGCAGAGCTCTGTGAGTCACATAGTGAGTTAATTCCAGGACAGCCAGGGCTAGGAGCAGGAACCCTGTCTCGAACAACAAAGAACATCAGGCACATGGTGAACAGTGCCCCATAAAGAATTAACTGCAATGACAGTAAAGAAACAATGTAGCACAGCACCCCAAACAAAACAAAACAAAGATGCTGGAACGGAAGGAAGGATTCTCAGCAACAGAAGAACCTGTACAAGCGGAAGAGAAGGATCAGAAAAAAAGCAAGACAAGCACGGTGCCTTACACCTGGAGCCCCAGCACTTGGGAGGCAGAGGCAAGAGGATTGCTCTAAGTTTGCAGCTAGCCTTGTGTACACAGTGAATTCTAATCCAGCCTGGGCTACAGATCAAGGTTGTGTCTAATAGAAGAACTGGGGACGACGTTGAACCAACACTGAAGAGACGGAGGCAGCAGAATTCAGTCAAGGTCATTCCTGGCTGCACAGTGACTTCAAGGCCAGCTTCCAACATGAGACACTGTCTCAAACAAAAAAGAAGCGTACCCATTCCCCCCACTGAAACTTTTAACAATTAAAAAAAAAAAAACTTAAAAAATTTAAAATTAAAGGGAAAACTTGGGAGTAATTTTCTAGAAAAATAAAATGAGAAAGAAATAAAAAGAGATGGAAGTCAATTATATGGCCAATCTAAAAAGTGCCAACTTTGGTCAGAGGAACTCTAGAAACAGAACAGAGAGGTCAGAGGAACTCTAGAAACAGAACAGAGAGGAAATCCTTAGAGAAGCAACACTGAATCTTTTTCAGTTAGGCATGTTGTCACCGTGATAAAAATTTAATAGGGGCCATCACACACCCTGCAATTTGAGTAGTCAGTCTATTCTGTATTATAGCAGAATATAATAAATATAATAAATTATGTTGTCCTCCCATCTCAATTCAAAGCTCTTCAAACCCTAGAATAATTTTTACCACTAACGTGAGGCTCCTATTGTTTCTGATAAAAACTTTATTTAGTTGAACCCATTTGCTATGGACTTTAGTGTCCATAAGCTCCATGACCCTGTAAAGAGGGCTGAGCCTTGGTCATGAGGGAAGATCATTCTTAGCAAAATAGTCCCTTGAAACTCCAGCCACTATTAGGAGGGTCCCAACTTCAGGCTCAGAGGAAGTCTTGTTATTAAACAACGCTAAAGGTAAACTAGACCGATGACCTTTGTTGCAATGCCCTTTAAAGTCTTTCTCCATTCAATTTTCCTTGCAGAAAGCATCGAGTTCGAGGGTACCAGTTAGTGGAATGCGTAGGCTATGAATCAGAGTCTATGTGGAAACTAATCCTTGAGTCAGGATCACAATATTCCTTTGGCACTCACCCCAGGGACGAGATATTCATTTAGGAGAAGCGTTCAGTCATCACTTAAATAGCCTAGTTTGGTTATCTGTCCCTGCCAGGCTGTCAGGTCACCCTCAGCCAGCAAATCCTCTCTACCTCATCCCAAGGGGCCATGACTTTATTCATTAATCAACACTGTCAACAGTGAACTACCTGTCGTGACCTGCCTGATGTGGGTGCTGGGAACCAAATCTGTCCTCTGCAAGGGCAGAAAGCACTCTTAACCCATGAGCCACCTCTCCAAGTCCCAGACAAAGTTACTTAAACTGCTGAATTGCTAAGTTTTTAAAATGTCGATTTATACTTGAAAAGTAATATATGGTTTTCAGTAGCATTATGAAAGTATAGAAAAATAATTTTCAAACTTTCTCCTTACGGTAGATAAAAGAGAAGTCACAACTGTGCCCTTACAGTATATAATGTTTCAATTAACTGCACTGTGCAGTTTAAAACTTAAACAGTCTCAACAGTGTACTGACTCGCTGGCCAGGAGAAAGTGTGTTTTGAGGATTCAAGTATCGCTTAAAGAAGCCACAAGAGTTAAGGAAACCAGAACATGCAAATTTTGTACTTTTCTGTACTCATGCTGAGAAGGGAAAACTTAACATAAGAACCCTTTTTAAAGCAACACAAACGGGCTGAAGAGCTGGTTCAGGAGACAGCAGGCATGTACGTGTGCACTTATATACATGCAGTCCAATCACTCATACATATAACATAAAAACAAATAAATTAAAAATAACACAAATGCTCCTGAATGGCAGATTTTGGTTAATACCCAATTATTTCCATTAACAAAAGAACAGTACATAATACTGTTCAACATCAAATGAAATGTCACTATGTGATAAGAACTCACTTCATCTAAGAATGTATAAAGTCTTAATGTCATTATTTACATTAAGATTGATAACATACTAAATACAAAGGCAGCCGCTCTTTTGTGTGTCCACTTTTAATGGCTGAACTCAGGGTCTAAACATCTGGATATAAACTAGGTGTCAATTATTTTACATATAGTATCAGGAAACTTATTTCCTACAGAAAATAATCAAATCCACCAAGTTACAAAGGTTCCATTTCCTTTCAAATTCCAGCTCTGAAATTATCATTGACTTCTATGTCTTAACAGGTTTGAACAGTAATTACCCTATTTTCTCTCTGCTATGAAATTCTTCTGTATTTGATGATGAACTCCAGCCTCCCACGTTCTAAATTCTTGAACTGTAATGTAGACAGTACTACATGTGGACAGGGACAGTAGTCACTGCATCCTGGTGCGCTGGAGCACAGGTTAAGCACTGAGGGACATGTTTTTGATTTGCTAATTTTTTGAGATAGGGTCTCTCTACATAGGTCTGGCTGTCCTGGATCCATCCACCAGCTTCTGCCTCAAGTATGGGGATTACAGGTATGTGTCACCAAGCTGGCCTTGAGGAATTACAGGGAATGTTCCCTTTCACACTTAAAGATGTTGTGTATGGTACCATCTGTCAAGTCTCACTCAGTACCTGTGGCTCGTCCCAGCTCTTCTTACCTGGCCTTCTACCCTAACCCTCTGCAGCCCAAGAGCTGGGCTTCCCTTCCCAGCTTCAGATTCCAATATAAGTCAGCCACTTTGGCTATGTGTTCTGGTCCTCTTTCACCCCAGCTACCGCCTCCCGCACCCCACCACCACCACACACACAGACCTCAGCCCAGGGCAATCTGGATCCTTCCAGATGCCTCTGGCCCTGCTCTCCCGAATACCTACAAACAATCCTTATCCTCAACCATACCTAGGAGTGGCCATGTCCTCATAATATTCTTGATGCAAATTCTTTACTTGGCCAACATATTTTTTCTAGAAAGCACCATGGCTTATGGCTCTGTGATCTAAGTCAAGAAGGCCTGATCCTTTCTTCCACTCACAGGCATCCAAGACCCTCTGTAGGAATGCCTTGGGCTCACTTAGTCACGGTTTTCTTTTTGGCTGGCGAGCTGAGCTACTGTTGGATACCATGCTTCCCTTTCCACACTCAGACCTGCTACATCTCAGCGAAGGTGAGACACCTGCAAACAGCCACCCCATCTGGACAGACCCCCAGATTCGGGCACAGACCTGCTCCTCTGCTGTTCTGAAGGACATTTTCCTTTGATCTCTAAGCACCTGTCATCACCTGACAACAGCCCTCCAGCCTCCCACATGGGCCAACACCGTAGCCTGAAGCAGACACCAGCAATGCTTCGGAGGATGCTCTGGGGCTATGCTTCCCCTTCTCCCAGTCTTCCCCTCCGCTAATAACCTCCCCACCCTCAGCACGCGGCCTGGCCACACCCAGCAACTCTGCCAAGCCTCCTGCTTGGCCATGCTCCCAGGCCTGGCCTCTCCAGATCTAATCTTGTCTTGTCACCCTTCATGATCCAGAACGGTTTACAACAGCTAGCACAAGCAGGCTCCACATCTTACAAGAAACTGACGAAGCTGCCTACGCCCCAGAGTCTAGGAAGTCGCCTTAAAAATCTTGGCTTGTCAGAGGGCCCTTGTGGGAGTTGATTCTCTTCTTCTACCATGTGGGTCCCAGGGAGTGAACTCAGAACCTCAGGCATGGCAGCA